>VOQJ01031240.1:6214-25643 GCA_015052665.1 Apistogramma diplotaenia
GGTTGTTGTTTTGGGGGGGGGGGGGGGGGGGGGGGGTCGTGGTGATGAGTTTGGAGTGGCCCTCCTCCCTGTGGCCGAGCAGAGGCCAGTTCAGCTGCAGGTCACGCCCTGGCCCGAAGCCGACACTGCGTTTGAACTGGAAACATCTTGGCGATGCTCAGAGGCTCTTTATGATACTTGGATGGAATCACAACCCCACAAACTGCAGAAACCCTGGGATACTGCAGAGGAAATGTAGCGTTCTGGTGGCTGTGACTTTTTTATTTTAATATTTTGAAGTTTGCCTAAATATGAGTTGTTGTAACTACAAGTCTCCTTGATCGTATTGAAGAAGTGGAAAGTAATGGTGAGAACTACTATTGATAGAAAAACACAGGTAAAATGTCATCACAGTTGATAAACTAGACAATACTCGAACTGGCACACATCTGTACTATCACTGGATAGTTGGCACTGAGGTTATTTGGTATTAGGGTCAGGCAACCTCACCACAGGTTAGTCTGACACTAGTTGGAAATTGCTCTCTTTCAGATGCATGGGCTTTCTTTTCCCCAGTTGGTGGAGGATGATGGCAGCCTCACCTCAATCCTAAAATCCTCACGTTTATGATATTTGCCCAGTATTATCTGTGCCTGTGGATGAATGGGAGGACAGAGCATGAGGAATGTAGAAGGTCAGACTGCGTGATTTACACAGTACAGAGCCATAGAATCCTTGGGAAAATACTTGGGCTTGGATCAAACAGACATCATGTGATATGTTCTTAACACTGACCTTTAAAGTCATGCTTTTACGGCTGCTCTCTCTGGTAAAACATGCACTAAATGTAAAATCATTTCTTTGTCTTTGTTTCTGAAACAAAAAGATTTTTAAGGAATTTGTGCAGTTGTCAAGTCTTGGGGCAAAAGTTAGTCAAATGTTTTCATTTTGGATGTGTTTTTTTTTTCTCTAGATTTGCTATGATTCCTTCTTTTAAAGATGTGACCTCAAAATGGCACAATTTTAAAGCTGCACTGCATAAACCACATCTTTTTCTACATGAGAAAACCTTTGTGATGCATTTTTCACAGTTACTCTTATTGAATACATAAATGAGTCACAGCTATCCTAAAATAACATGACTCACACGCACAGAGGAAGATGCAAAGAATTTATCAAATCATTACCTCCTGTTCATATTTTTACCTGGCATTGAATGATTAATAGACTCCTTTTTTTGCATTTATTTTGAACCATAGTTAAGACTCACATCCTGTTCATTATTTCATCGGTATTTGTTCAGGCCTAACTATAATTTGTACTCCATTGCAGTTATATCTTCTTGATAAGCTAATGGCGCTGACCTTTTCTTTATTTTGTTTTTCATGTGATGAAAAAAAGAGCATACCCCCTTTGACGTTAATGAACTTTGTGAAGAGGGTTGTTTACTGGCTTCAAGGTCAGTTTCTGAGAAAGGCACCAGGTTTTCTTGTAAACATATTTACAGCCAAAGATGTGTAAACATTGTAAATGCGTACAGGTGCAGCAGGGGCGATACTGGCATATTTTCCCTTTTTTTTCTCTCTCTCTTTCTTTGTTTTTTCCCCCTGACCTTTCCCCTGTGACACACACACACACGTAAAGGCTGCGTGTGCACAAGTGTTTATTTCTCAAAGCACTTTAAAGTAAAATGTGCAACAAAAAAAAGAAAATAAAAATTTATTCTTAGAAAGCATAATGATGTGCTTACTCACAATATAAAGCAGATAGGGGAGAGATGTAGAGGAGAGGCAGGCAGCATGGCAAATGCAGGGCGAGTGGGGGTATTAAAATATGAATTAATGGAATGTTGCTCAGGCACATCTCTGGGTGTAGTGTAGTGTTAAAAAATAAAATTTATGTTGCCAGCTAGTAGCCGTGAAGGTGCATTTGGACTTAGTATCCTTTAATTAGAAGTGAGATATTAGCATTTCATAGGGCTTTATGCTGGGTGAGGGGATCGGCCGGCCACCGTGCCTTCATTAGCCAGCTTCTCTGTGTAATGAGTGCCGTCATTAGCTGATGGAGTGGATTTGCCCTAGCTCTACCTTGAAAGGCACATCTTTTACATACTTGCAAGGAATAAGGCCTTTTAATGGATTTCTTAATGAATAAAATAAGATGCCACTTCTTTAAAATTTGACGAGTGCATTTCTGATAACGTACACCACTAGCTGCTGCCACTTTTTCGGTGCATTATTGGCAGAGGAGGAAGAGAAGAAGTGTTGGTGGCAATACTGAGAAAGTGAGAAACAACGGTAGTCTTTGGGCTTTGTGGTGACGTGTTGGACTTTTTTGTCAAAGTTCAAAAATGTCTAATATGTGGGTGATGAAAGTGCTAGATCAGCTGTGTTGACTTTCATTAATATGCATATGAAATAAGGGGTGTGTGATTTCTGTCAGAGGTCTGAGGAAGTGCTCTCTGAGCTGTAGGGCTCTATGTTAACACTCATCATGTTTATAAGGGAAAATGGCAGGACAGCTATTGGATAAACCTGACTCCAAATTATATGTGCAGCTGTGATGAAGCGCGTGTGCACACTCAACAACAGTCAAGACAGTCAGAGCAGAGGTGTTTTTTTGCGATATGGAAGTCTCCCTAAGCCTTTGGCTGCAGCTCCACTCTCAGAATCAGCCGTGAAGTGATTAGTATTTTATTGATGAGCTCCTGAAGTGGCAAGTGTGGGAAATTGGATCTTTGATCTCCTGGAGTTTGGGAAATATATCCTGAGTGTGTGGAGCTCTCCAGGTAAAACACAGCCTCCCCCCGCCCCTCCACCCCGTCTTACCAACAGCACTACGACGCACACAAATGCATACGTATACGTACCGACGTGTCGTTCGGGAGGGATAGTCCTCCCCTTCTCCAAAACACATATTTGTTTTGGATGTTTTCACTGAGAGTCTACACGGTGATTACAGATGTTCATTAACAAAATTGGGTATTTGTTTTAAACTTTAACCAATCACTTTGATATGCTAATTGCAGTGTAATTTAATTTGAGCCCTGTAATGATGATGCTGTTATTATGGACATAAATGATGCAGTTAAGCTGAGAGTAATCTCATTTGCATACTGTACATGCCAGTAAATTAAGCCCTTTCCTGCGTTGCTTCAGCTTTAATTTTCCACTCCTTTTCACACAGCATCCCTCAGCCCCTGTGCCTAATAGCAAGCCAGCTTGTTTGATGTGGAGAGCCGCTTCCTCACAGTAAATCTAGTCACAATATGTAATACATAAAGGCTCTCATTATAACTCTAAGTGCCCTTTTAAGAAGTTGGTATTAATAAGCAGGCTGGCTTTTCATGCTTTGTAGTGATACACAAAAACAGTTTTGTCCCTCACTATAATCATCTTCAGGATTCTTTAATCTGCATCTGAGAAATAAAAGCTATCATGCTTGTAATAATGATGCACCCAGGAATACTTAAAGAGGCCTTAATCAGATTGTATATGTCCTCCCCTATGTGCTGATCAGACATATCTTCAAATAGGTGATTTTTATTTTGATATTCCTACTTTGGAAAAAAAAAAGAAGATGAAGGGCCTTTGGATGCGTTTCTGTCTTCACATTAAAAAAACTGACAAATGAACAAATATTGTCCCGTTGCATGTTTAGCACAAATAATTTGTATTCATTTCTTTGTACAAATGTTATTTGATGTCTCTATGAAAGAGGCACATTTGTGACAGAGGGACGCGGCTGGCCTTGATAAAAGCTCTGGTGTCTTCATTAGAGAAGCAGCACCTCATGGTGTCTGATTGTCTGATGTTTGCAGTGAGAAGGTAAACATGTTTGTCATACAGGGCTGTATTTATGCTGATCAAACATGTGAGGAAGGCCATGGTGAATGTTAAGGACTTTGGCTCACGAAACGTACAGCCTCACAATGCTCTGAACTTGCTGTGCTCGCAAACAAGAGTCCAGCTCCCCCCTTTTGCGTTTGGAAGACGGCTTGTTTTATGGACTTCAACACTGACAATACAATTGCCCTTCACTGAGAATGCTCCTCCATTTTGTGCCATAAAGAATATTATTTTTCTGCCAGCCAATTTTCTCTGTTAGTCTCTAATTGGCTACATAAATCTCGGCCGTTGAGGGTGAGAAATGTTGCAGTGTCACACAGTGTAATCTTCACCCTTATTTACCAATTCATTAAGATTCATTGATGCAGGATCGGTGAGAGGAAATGACAACATAAATCAGGCCTCCAACATAATGACCCTAATCAGTTGGGAATTGCAGAAAATGTCATGATGAACTATGTCCTTGTATTAGTGCCACTGTACATTGTCATTGTGCTGCTTTATGAGTGGGACGCATCATCCTGACATGGGCTGTATTTAACAAAAAAGAGTTGTTAAAACCTGATTCTATTAAATGGAAGAAATTCATGTAAGGTCTTCTGGTATTTAGCCATTCGCCCTTTATCTTCAGTTTAACTGCTTGATGGAACTCGCTTTCTTTTTAACCTTCTCCGTCCTCTCTGGGAAGCTTTAGCGTGCTTCTTAGGCTTAAATGACCCCCGTCGAACCACGTTGAGGAAGAACTGCTCCTTCTGAAGCTTTAGGGGGACTCAGTGGGTAAGGCCACACCCATAATAATGACAGCCAATCACATGTCAAATAGCAAGTCGATGTCGTATTGTGGATAGTGAACTTGGTAAATTTTAATCATCCATTGAGGATTGACCGTTTGAAGAAACCGCTGAAACTAAATAGTCACTTGATTACCGTGCCATTATTTGTGTGTAAAGGTTAATGACTGTGTCTGGGAAAATCAATAGCTTAACTTAATTTCTTTGTGAGTAACACTAAACAAGAAAGGTGGGAGACATGCAGCTGCTGTGTGTTGTTGTCTGCAGAGACACACTTAACACTCTTAAGAATGATTTAGATCGCAGGTGTTTGACCAGACTACAGTTGCTTCCACTTATCGTTCATGGTACCGAGAGAGGAAACATAATAAATGGATCTACCACAGCTGATGACTTACTCAGTGGTAATTAGCAGCTTACTTTGTCTTTAGAGCTATGGCTTACCACAGGTCTGTCTTTGTGATTTAACAGAACTGCAAAGCTTTTACGAAAAAATGATTAGGCTCCATGTTGTCAGATCACAAAGGAAGTGTGCACTCAGATGAGTTGACACCCCCAACCCCCACCCCCAAAAGGCAGCGATGCTAATAATATTGTCCTTTCTTTGCACAGGCACACAATATTAATTAGACAGGTTCGCTAAAGCTAACCTCAGTTTTCCCAGGAAAACGTATCTGACACATTTCCTCTCCGCGTGTTCGCATGGGAACAGCCCTTACATGGATTCTAGTAAAAATGATTAAAAATATATGACACACTTTAAGTAATGTTAAAACAATAAGTGCTTTTGCAGCTCCCATAGGACACTGATAGATTGGAGTTGTGTTTTTCTTTGGGTTTTTGCGTTTGACAGGTCTAATTGGTAAGACGAGCTCGAGGCCAGCGGATGCTTGCTTTTTTTTTTCCTCTTGCATTGAGCCTGTGGTCAGAAAAAGCAACCTCTTGTCTCCTGGTGTCTGTCCTCTCGCTGTAGTGTTAATGGGCATAAGCCACATGTGAGCGAGATTATCAAAGTCAAATGAAGGAGAGTCGCTGAGAAAATGTGTGGCGTACCACTCCTAAAAGAGGCTCCACATCCCAGAATTACTATTCCATTCATGCACAACCAGATTTAAACTCATTAGACTTCTCTATTTACTCAGTCTCCATCGGCCCTAGTAGTACTAAAAATATCATGGCCTGCCTTACTTTGGCACATTCCGTCATTGTCTGTGCACAGCAGGCCTTTACACTGAGGTGTTTCTCACATGGCTCCATGCAAGGGAGACAAACTGCTTTGTGTATTTTCTGAAATTATGGATCTGCTCAGTTTCTCCACTGGACTCTGCCTTTTGGTACCCTTCTTATTGTACCCGTCTCATTTATCTGCACTTGCAGTGTGTTAATACTTGGATATTCATGGGAATCATCATAGTCACCACTGATGTGTTATCGTAATAGGTTTACATCGAAACTTTCATGCTTGAGAATCCCACTGTAGCCATCCCGAGGTGTTATAAATATGTGTTTTGATCATATTTTATGCCTTCCTCTCATGGGGGTAACAGTTTTTAGGGAACTAAATTATATCAGTAGGGGAAGTGTAAGGGGGGAAAAAAACAAGGGGATTCTGGGTTGAGAAGCCTCATTGGATGGCTTCAGCTCAGCAGATGGCAAGTTGTTGTATGCATGCAAAATTAATGGTCAAGGTGATGTGCAGCTTGAGAGTCCTCACTATACATTATCTACTGTGTATAATCACTTATTTGTGGGCTATTACATTTTTGGTGTAGCAGGCAGAGTCAGTCATATTTTTATTATTCAAGTCACACATAAATCAAGTAATCAAACCCAGGCATTGTGATTTATGAAGGATAACGTATTTTCCTGCTCAGTTCCACCTAATTCCTTCTTTGTTGTTTCTTTTTCTCTCCATACCCTGATGTAGTGAGTGCCATCTCTGGGAGCCCTCAGACTTCCTTTGTTATTTCCACAAACCCAGTTACTGAATAATTGAATGAGGTAAATGTTTAACATGTTTTTACAAGTTCCTCGCTGTGCTGTTGTGAAGCGCCACTGTTTGTTGGGCCTGGAAGAAACACACGCTTGCTTTGCTCGACAATTATGCGTTTCCATAGGAGACCACCCCCATGGCTGCCCACCCTACCCGTCACCCCATCTTGTTCTCATTCATGGTGGCTTGCTAGCAGCTGCAACACACCAGCCTAATGCATCTTGAAATGTCAGAAGAATGACTTTTTGTTTATCTTGACTTTTGCCTGCTGTTTATTCTAGTCAAAGCTGCGTTTGCATCGACCTTGATTCCCTAAAGCCTCGCCCCTCCTTCTCCCCTCCTAGAACCTGTTTACACTCGGCCTGCCCCGAGTGTCACCTAGGAAATTGGCTGATCATTTCACCTGGTTAATATTAAATGGCTCCTGCAAGGAGACCTGTTTGTTCATAAACACAAACCCCTGCTCCTCCTGTTTACTGTAGCCATGGCAGCAATCACTTATTAAACAAACAGCTGCTTTGTTTGCTGGTGTCAGTGGCCAGCTTATACGCTGAACAAGGTCTGGGAAGAACTTCTGTGTCTCTTGTGGCGCAGGAATCTAGGATTTGCGATGGGGGTATTATTTGCAGAAGGGTGGCTGCAGCGTGTTTTACTTCTATATTGTCAGAGTAGTCTGGAGATATGCTTTGCTTATCTGTGACTTGGTTGAAGTGGCTGACAAGATTACGCGGTTGTTTGGTCTGACTGTGAAGTCTCCTTTGGCAGAATGTCATCGCAGCCGTTAGTTCCTCTCAGAAGAGGGGCTGCAACTGGATCCACTTTCAGTCTTTGTGATTGAGGTGGTTCTGCTGTGGAGATAATATGCATGAGAGTGTGGGAGTGCAGTTTATAGAGCCTGTTGGAACTTAGCCCAATTTCTGCATGTTGTGTTGTCCAGCGGAATATTTTCAAGAGACACATACTCAGAGTAGTTTGTTATCAGTGATGAGGGCTGCGATAATGGATTATTTAACATGCAGCTTGTGTTTGTCTTTTGACTTTTCCCTCGCATCAGGAGCCAAAATACAGCAAAACACGAGCCTCTACAGCAACCTTCAGAAGCATTCTGTTGTTGCACCTTTGGTACACACCAGTGTGTTGTCTAGTCTAGCAACCAAGCCGAACCTAAACAGCTCTAAAGTGAACTTCTCCCTATTGTCTCCTCCTTTGTATGTCTTTATCTCCCACCCAAGAAATGTTGTGCTTTTGTTGTGTGCTTGTGTAAACAAGGGCTGTGTGAGAACTCGGCGAATTGAAGCAGGTGGCCGCTGAGGCTTTACTGTCATGAGCATTAAAGAAAAACAGAACACGGAGAAGGGTCAAAGCACAGCTGCACAGACCGATCCTACCTTGAATCCACCGCTGATTTGTTTGAGCTGTTGAATTCCAGGCAGGCATGACAGGGGGACAGGCGTGGAATTTCTAGTGTAGTGGGGCGGGGTGGGGGTGGGGGGGGGGACTGATGAGCTCTGGCCGCCGGCTGTTCTTAACCTTCAACCTGTCAGGTCAGGTGGGAGACACATGTGACTCTTGTTTGTACTGTACTCCCTATGCCATTTGAGGCAGGGAAAACAAAACAGGCTGTAAACAAACAGAAACTCTGACCTTTTTTTATTATCCAGTGTTTGTTCCAAACACTTGTTTTATTTTGCAAGCAACTCCCCCCTAAAGACCAGGCAGGCATCTAATAATCAACAGCACAGCTAGTTCTCTTTGTACAAACTGTTGTTGCCTTGTTTTGATCTCCTGGAATTTCCATTATTTTCATTCTTTTTTTTCAACTTTTTTTTCCAGCTCAGAAAAAAACTGACATGCTCCATTAATAATAAGAGGGCCTTTTTTCCCCCTTCACATCTCCTTTTGTGTATTTTATTATGTTGAAATGTTTGTGTTTGGACCATGAATCCATATGTTCTTAAACCCAGTAACTACACCCCATTTAGCAGGATGCTTGACCCATAATTACAGCTGAATTTGCACGTGGTGTATAAATGGAACAAATGGAAAAACTTAGAGCTTTTTGAATCATCATCACACACACAAGGCTTTCCCCAGAGCAAAGTGAAAAATAAATAGATAGATAAACAAACTCAGGGCCAAATCACGTGTCCACGTTGCCCGGGCCTCAGCTGATGACGATGGTGTCCGTGCCTCAGTGCTTCACAGATTAACATTGTTATCAGCACAACTCTCTAATAAGGCTCTTTCCTATCTGCTTGATATTTATGATGGATAATGCCCATTTTCCATTTTCTTTTTTCCCTCCAATTTTTTCACTCATGATATTGCAGCTTTGAATTATTCCGTGCTAAAATTAATGAGAAACTAGATTTATGGGTTTCATTTGTTTGTCAATTCGAAAATTAATTGGGTGTTAATTTTAGCCATCCCCTCATCAGTGCCGGTCCCAGGCATGCGCGCATTACTTTGCATTCATTGTAGCCTTTCTCTCCTTTATTGTGGGTCACTAGTTTTGCATACATTAAAATAGCCCCGCGGCTCATTCTCTTGATTACTTTTGGAGATGCCATGCATTTGGAAATTTACGCCTTTCCGTTACAATTATGAAAATTTTGCATGGAATGACAGTGCATGTATAATAGCCATTACCCCCTCTCCCCCCCGTCCCCACCCTTTATGTAGCTTTATAAGGAAGAAAACAAAGGCAGCTCTTTTTTCCATCAAGTGGAAAAATATCTTTTATTTGAAAAATAAGTGGGGGTGAATAGCGTCAGCACATGGTTTATTTCAAATGGCATTTAATTTCGCCTGAGAATGTGTGTTTCTAATTGGTGTCTCAGAAGGGGAGTTGGTGCAAGCAGGGGCCTGTAGATGGAGTTGTGGCTGGCTGTGTCCCATCCCAAAGTATTCCTCTTGCTCACTCCTTGTTTAGAAAATCCCATTATGGAAGGAGGCTGTGCCAGACTGGAAGGGTGAGCCGGGTCAACATCTGTCTGGAGGGAGAGGGGGGCCGGCTCAAGCCCCAGCTCAGAGGAAAGGCCCTGTAGGCCGGGCCCAAGCTACTCAGACAGGCCCCTGAGTGTGGGGGCGTCATGACACACAACTGAACCGGCACAGGCCACAGTGTCAGATGACTCATTCAGTCATGCTTCTTGCAAGGAGGGCTTCTACAGGAGAGGAAATGTAAACTATAGTGCACTTTGGAGTTTGATTTCTATTCTGGTACAGTTTTCGCTCCCCTTAGTCTAAAACTGCTGCTCGTGGTGATCGCGAGCTTTGAGCCTGTCCCTAAAAACCAGTTCTCCCCGTAGTGCTGTTTATTTTTTTAAATAATCCCAAGTCTAGATTATTATCTCACCTCTGCTCTGTAAATATTCTTTTGTGACCAGTTGTCAACCTCAATTTCCTATCTGTCAGCCTGAGTGTGTGTCCCCATGGGTGTGTGTCTGCATCTTGTTTAGATGGGATCTCTGGAGACTCTGTGCATATCTACCTGAGCATGTATAAGCTCAGATTGGCCTTCCTATTACATGCCTTAAATGCAGCACCATAAATCTGCATTTAGTTCCACTTTCACATTCTTTCATGATGAGGCCCAGTGTTTTAAAGGCATTTATTCTGCTTCATGTAAATAATTAATCAGCCAAGTTAATTTGCTTCTGCCTGACTTGGTCAGCTTCATTAACTGCCCTGGAATTGGGAGGATAGATGCGTTGCAGCAATGAGGCCTGTGACCAGCACACAATAGCTGTAAATCATTCCACTGATTTGAGGAATTTAGGCACAGATATGCACCAGTGTCACTGGCACTTATCCCCAGAGAGACAGAGGGGTGTGCTGGGATAGATGGCATGCCTGTCTGGCTTTTGTGTATCCAAAAACAAAACTGAGGACATATCTTGTAAGCAAATAGCTGCGTATTCACTGATTACTGCTGCCATATTTTTACATAAAGTGTGTAGTGGTGCTTAAAGCTACTGCCAGCATTTGTATTTTACCCTTTTCAGTTCGATTAAGTTATGAAAGTCAACATTTTATCCAACTCAAAGGGATTTATTTATATTCAGACCTGTGTTTTGGTGTTAATTGAGCACCCCTCAAGGATTTGAATGTTTTCACTCAGCCTCAGATTGGATGTTTCTCATGGAGATCCTTTGGCAGGCCTCACACAGTCGCTCTGTTTCCCATTAAAAAGCCATTCTGCCGTGGTTCTTCAGGGAGCCATGCAAGTAAATATATCCATTTCCATAGAAAGTGTTTTGTTTTGGAGGTCCAGTGTTTTCTTGGGCTCCTCTGCTCTCACTCAACTCAGGTTGGGTTCCTCTCCAATGTGTGCTGGACCCCAACCCTCCACCATACCCCACTGCATAGACCCTATAATGGAGAATACAAACAAAACCCGTCCCGATCACATTTTTCTGACCCGGTATGGATTTATTATCTGTGAAGGATCTGCACCGGAAAGGACAAAACAAAGGAGCCGTTCATTACTGTGTTTAGAAGCAGTCTGTGAATGCATGTGTGTGTTTGCCTCATTGCGTATGCTACAAGCAAACAAACAAGACACAGGGAAGCACAAACCAACAGGGAAGCCTGCAACAAAAGTGAAATTGTGTGGGAAGACTATGACAGATGTTTATAGTTTGGCCCATAGTTGAAATGCGACCTCATTGCAGTGTGTTTTAACAGCTGTTTCTCTCCGTCTCTGTTTTCTCTTTTTCTGCGCCTTCTCTCAGGTTTTTAAGTCATGATGCAAGAATCTGGGACGGAGGCGACGACCAACGGCCCAGCCAATGAGAATGAAGGAGCGAGTATGGAGGGAGTACCCAGAGAGGGACGACCAAAAAGTGCCACGCCATCAGCGGAAGTGACTGCAGCAGACCTCTTGCATCTCCAGCAGCACCAGGTAGACCATTCACACCTGTCTTCGCTTTATTAAGCCATGTCAACAACAGGCCCGATCCACCTCTTAAAGTGCCCCTTAATATTTAATACCTCCTCAAAGTACATCTAGTTCATAAACACATTATTATTATTATTTATGTATATTGAGGCCCTTTTTGAATATTTAAAGGAGGGGAAGTGCTCTTCCTGTGTGATTGTTTGGTTGTGGATGTGTTTATTGTAGCATGCAGCATCTGCATTTCCATCAAATATTTATCATGATGTTCTGACATATTTTAAGTATGTAGGTGCCACAGGATTTTGTAGACAGTTAAGGAACCATGACGTCCAATTGGATGACAGCGTTTTCCTCCGGCTCATTGTAAACACACCTCACACTCAAAACTAATGCCACACTCTGCTGTACTAACCAATGAGGTGAGGAGACAGACGCCAGCGTTATCGTCAGTGAAGCCGAAACATTTTCACCATCCCAGACTTGAGGCAAACAGACAAGCTCTTTCTGTTGGTGTCAGCGTTATGTGTGGCACACGACACTGTGTTTAAGGAAACAACACTGAAAAGATCAGTGTGTCTTCTGCTATCTTGGTCTTTCCGACAGCACAACTAGGGTTGTTGTCAGGAGCTGTTTGGTGATGATGCACGGGCTCTGTGCCGTTGTCTGTTGTCACAGCGCATCCATCAGCATTTGTACAGGGAGCCAAACAAAGCTGTAGCATGGAACAAGGGGGATATGGCATTGCAACGCATAGAGCTGAGCAATAATGTATTATTAGTACTGTCATTTATCATCTTTAAACAGAATCATCACAGTATTCTGATGATATGATATCTGGACACTGATGACGCAGATGGACACAGATGAGAACCAGCAAATTCATTCATTCATTTTGACAGATGATTAAATTGCTTAGCAATTAATGCATTTTGGGTGATGTTATTTTGCAGGTAAATACATTTTTAACAGCAGTAGTGCACCTAAGTTTTATTACAGCTAAATTTCACTTTAGCTCTAACATGACCAGAGTTTGGGCCAGAAACTTTGTTAGGCTGCGTGCGCTTGTAGCGCTATTCCCCCGCTGTAATGATAATTGGTAATTGTATGGTAGCACAGGCAGAACAGCAGGGCTACCAGTCTGCAGCTCTGCACACAGGAGGAGACAGACACTGGGGAGTTAATTTCACAATACCAACATGAAGAGAAAGTAAGTGTACTTACTTACTTACTTACTAGTATATCAGTACTGGTACTGATATACCAGCAGGAATGATTTAGTCGATGTAAGTGGGCATAAGTGAATGGGGCAGGTAGAATTGTATTTTTTAAATACATTTTTTACTTATTTATAGTTTATGTGTAAAAAGTGATAACAGGAACAGTAAACCTAAAAGATGAATTAATGAATTTAACTGTAGCAGCTTTTGTCCAAAAGAAAATAATCTTTTGTTCTTTGAACTGGCTTGGCCAGGAACCAGGCATGAAACTGTTCGTCGCTGTTTTTATATCGTCATTTCTTTGAATTGTTTCCTTTTGTATTGTATGTAAGTAGAAGTAATTTGTCAAACATACAAGAGTCGTTATCTTAGACGTAAGGTGTGTGTTTTGGAGCAAGATGCCTCTGTTAATGACATTTTCTGATAGTGAAGCAGTTGAAGAAATGTTTATTGTTGAGTAAGTTCAGAGGCTGAGTCAGTGTGTGTTCTGATGTTCAGTCTTTTTAGTCTTTGAAGCCTTTAGGCCTCTGCAGATCCTCCCCACTACCCCAGCTAGACCCCAGACCCCACCTCCCACCCATCTTTTTTCCAGCTCCGAATGAGCATGTCGTCAGTGAGAAAATCACAGCCATACTGAATTCATTACTGCAGTAGTCACACAAAACCATGGATAAAATTTCAATAACTGCAGGCCACAGTTGAGTAAACAGTTGCACTGAAACTTAATTCCTGTTGACTTTTCCTTCATTCTTTGCCAGGGGCACATTCTGATTCGCTCTGCAAAGACAACAGGGTTACAACTTTGATAAATGTGAGGCAGGGGAGAGGGAGAGAAAAGTGTCATGGATGTGCACTTGACACCAAGAAGGGATGGAAATAAAGCCTTCCCACCAGAATAGAGCCAGTCGTCCAAGCGTGCTTCTTGTTTTCAAGTCATCCAGAAAGAACTATTGCTCTCCAGCATTTGCCCTGGCATTTATAGGAAGGAAAAACCAGCAGCGCACTCCATCCCGCTTTAGTATATTGCTCCGGTTCTCTACTGTAGCAAATAGCTAAATAATTCTCGGTTTATGCAGTTTGAACAAATCCAGTGGTTGTTTTGTGTGGCCTGTATATAGGGAGGTGTATTAATTGTTGTGTGTAATAAATGATGCGTGGATGGGAACGAAGGACGAGATGTCTCACTCTCAGCTCCTGGCCCTGCACTTTGATAGGCTACTTACCACGGTAGTGTTACTGGCAAGACAGGCAGGCAATCTTTTTATTCTCCCATTAGACTAGCCGAGGATTTTCCCTCATGCACCGTGAACCATGTTAATTGCCCCCAGGGCATTACAATCTTCACTCACTTACTTGATAAATTTTTACTTTTGTGACATTTCACAGTCTTACTTTTAAGTTTTATTTGTGCCTTGTACTAATACACCTCTGACTGACACACTGAGAGGTTTTTTTTCCCTGCATTCTTTGTTCTTCACAACATATCCAAGAAGCCATTACCCCTTTAGGTGACGCAAAAATCAATCTAAAATGTTTTCAGACTCAAAGTGCAAATGTCTGAGGGTCCCTTGAGTGAGCCTGAACAACAAACCTGGCAGTGGCATATCATTTATTCTTATTAGGGAACATAACTATGAAAGACAGTCCTCATTAATAAAGATGGGGGATGAAATAATTGTAATCTGTTTGATCATCTTGATTCTGACAGGGGAATTCATCTTGTTGACTAGTCAGATTTGGGGGAAGTGGACCATAAGCTTGAATTAAGCATGTCTATTAGTAAGTCAAATATTTTTTTAGGGCGAAAAAGGTGCTCTGTTTCTTCTTTTTTCCTGAGATGCTGTTGAAATTCAGCAGATTTCTCTACAGGAGGAACTTGATGTTCTGGCTGATGTGTTGAAATCGTTAGACATTTGGGTGCAATTGTAAATATTTGTTGTGCATCTTGTTGCTGCACTCGAAGTGTTGGCTGTTGCCCGTGTATTATTAATAAATGTCTCATTTATAGCGTGAACAGTTATTTTTCTTTTCATAGCACATGTGTCTGCACCTCTGAACCTGACTGTTTATTTGCTTTCTGTTTTTGTTTGTGTTGCAGAAGTTGTGGTTTTAACGTTATCCACATGAGGAAGTGAAGATACTGCAGAGGCGAAAATAAAACAACAGCAATAGTATGAAAAGTTTTGCAATAACCTGTTTTGTGATTTGTGATTTAAATGATTTTGCAACAGGAAACCGTGTTGTGCAGCTGTAGTTGTCACATAAATGCACAGTGACAGTAACATTGTTAGGGACATTGTGTTAGCTCTCGAGCTGCTGTCATCAGGATATTCGCATTTCCTGTGATGTGTGGCCATTTTCAGCAGCGCGTCTCACCTGTTTAAGTGTGGAAGCTACTCTTTGAATTTCTCTCTGAATTTAGTTCACTTGATACAACTGTAGAGCATAAAATATTAATATCCTGTCCTTTAGAAGAGCCCTTTTAACAAATTTACTGAAATCCAAAATATCTTCTTCTCTGTGATTTTCACCATCATATGCAACTACTTTTCCTTTATTGCCTACAAACCTATACAAACCTACCTCTGCGTGGTGGAGGTGCCTTTCATGTTGCGTGAACAGAGAGGAGAGTGACATCCATAACAGTGGCCACAGAAAGAGCTGAGTGGGCACACATTCTCTGCTTGCATAATGCAAATCATACAGTGTCCCTTGTGGAGGCTCGAGAAGATGGAGCTGCACATCTTAACTGTTCTGTGATGACGAAGTGTTCCACGATAAGCTTTGTTTTCCCAGTACCCTCACACAGGTACACACAGAAAAGAGGCCCAAAGGCCAGGCCTTCAAGTGTAGGACCTGCTGTTTTTGGGCATCCAGTCCACATTATGGGCTAATGGTCAGACTGAGAGAGTTAACAGCACCAGGTCAGAGAGGGGGCCAGAGAGCATTTTCTGCCTCAGATCTCATGCTAATCGTATGCACTCTGCAGCAGAGCTGAGGGCAAGAGAGAGAGCGGGAGCGTGCTATGCACAGATTGAAATACATACACTGTTACACAAGAAGAACGCACTCTTATCACTGCGCCTTTGAATTGAATTCCTGCCAGTATCTCTGTATTTGCTCTACAGCAGAATTAGATAGATGTGTGCAGCGAAATGGTGAATATTTAGCATGCATGATAAAGGCTTCTCTGCTCCATGTGCTTTTTGACCAATAGCTTAGCTGCACTACGGCGGCTCCACGCTGTAGTGGTTTGTGCATCACACTGAAAGGATACTCAGCATCTTTAGGAGCTCTCAGGTATCTTCATGTGTACTGTTCATATTCACAGGAGGCCAAGCAAAGGCTCCGGCTTATTGGAAAATCTGGCAGAGAGGATAACATCAGTGTTATGACACTGCATATTGCCCTAAATTGCTTATTGGTAAAATGATAGTGCTCGTCCAATTTGAATAATTTTATGGAATCCCTCACAGAACAGTTTAATTATGTTATCACACAACTGGCAACATCTGTCTTTATACCACAGCACATGACAGTTTTATTACAGGCTGAATTTTTTTGCTGGTTCTGGCAATTGATGTGTGATCTGATTAATAATCACACAGATGGAGGTGAAAATTGAACAGCGATGTGTTGCTATGTCGAAAAAAGGGGAAATAATTATTAAAGGGAAAAAAAGCACAGCCTCTGTCTCTGAAAATATCCTGACTTTTTCACTAATGCTCAGAATTCCCTTAGTTGAATCATCCCCTTTTTTTTAAAACACTGCTTTTATACATCATTTATAAATCTTAAAACAAAATATGTTTAGTCTAGGTGCAACTTCTCATATCCCTTTGTCACCCAGGTTTTGTTAGTGAACTTTCAGGAGGTAAACCACCCAGCACCTCATCTTCGGCTTATGGCCGCTTTCCAAAACAGCCTATGAACTCATCCATTTTGTTGAGTCTACCTCCAGCTGCCACTCTCTGACTGACAAGAGATGAAGTGCAGGTTGCATGTGTGCCGAAACCCATAGTTTAAAATAGTTGTCTGTTGCTTGGGTCGACATCCTGTTTACACACCCTGCCCATGTGGGCAGAAGGAGGGAGATCACAGGAGTTGTTTGACATTGTGGTAATCAGAACGGACACACTCAGAAGCGCACACACTCTCGCCTGTAGCTCAGAACCAAAAATATCCTCTGAAGTAACTTTTTTTTTCTTTTAAGGAAAAACAAACAAACAAAATTAAGATATAGCTAAAATCTAAAACATGACAGGCAAAAGAACCAGTTTTTGTTATCAGTAACATTCATATAGATGTAATAATTGAATGGCTATTTACAGAGAGTTTCATCCATATTAAAACACCATTTTTAAAGGTAATACATCTGGTTAATACAGACTAGTCTCTAATTAATCAGGTTTTCGTTTGTATTTAGGCTTGGTAAGTTCAAACCTCTCTGAACTGACTAAATAGGTTCCTTTTTATATCATATTAGCAAGAGAAGATTTACAATATCTGACAGTATCAATGGTGTTACCAACAGGCTGCATATAAACCTGGGTTTTGGAATAAACAGATAGCTGAGTAGTATCAAGATCCTAACCAAATTTATTATATTAATCTGGTCATTTGGGTGCATCCTCAGTCTTTAGTTAAAATACACTGTTTGTCCTAGTGGAAAAATTGTGGACTCTGTCAAGGAAGTGTGTATGTACAAATGCCTCCCATGTAAATGATGCAAGTGTATGCTGGTATCATTAGGAAGAGTGAAGTGGTTCTCATTGTGTGGTGCCCGGATCGTCTTTGATGGGCATGGTCTGCGTGTTTGTGCTGAAGTGGGCAACTCTAAACTTTGAGCAGGTGTCTGAAGCAGCTGGCTGGAGGCAGACAGGGAAACACGTCGACATCGGTTCAGTATTAAATGGCTTAGAGAGAGAGAGGACTAATGCATCCTCAATGTTTTATTTAAAGTAGTGCCAGCAACAGCTTCTGAATGCTCCACATCAACATAGACACACAAATCATTGCACAAACACACACACACAGAGGCAAACAGAGTAATTTAGCACTGTTTAGCTGAACAACTTGTGTGTTTAGTGTTGTAAATAAGTAACCATTTTAACAGGGCCTCAGGAGGCTGTGGTTGGGAAAGTACACGCTCAGACATGACTAGCTTTAATGGCCATTGTCAAAACACAGTTTAAACAAAACCCTTTCTTCACCCAATTGGAATGTTTACATTTAGTTGAATAATAATCCCATTTTAAGGCAATGCTGTTCTGTAAGGATAGCCAATCTGACCCAATTTATTAGGGATAGACTTAAGGATGCACAATTCCTCATGGGAAAACATTCAAGCGCAGTGCCTATTCATTTTTAATGAGAGCACTACTTTAAAAACTTCATAGAATTAATATGTATCAGTGAAGTCTTTCCTGTGCAGAAAACTTCAGGGTAATTAATATTCATAGGCTGTGCTTGTTAACACCCCCAATGCTTGTGCAATGTAGATCCAATTAACATAGAATGGACCCTAAGGATTTGGGCAGATAAGGGTTAAATGAGCTATTGAAATTGAAACCGGGACTCTCTCCTTTTAAAACACTTATTTGTTCCAATAAGCTCTAATCCTTGTTGCAGATTAAGGCATCTTTCAGGCGAGTTGCCTCAGATAGAGTCTATATGTGCATGAAAAATATTGATGCGTGTGCATGCATGTTTGAATGCATGTGGATGACACATGCAAGCACGCGCACAGGCTTGTATACATGTATGCATAGGGGGCATCCCCTGCACAGCCAGGGTAATGTGAAAAGCCTGTAGTCAGCCTGACTTGTATGTCTTATTCATAATCTCTTGGCACAGTGTGGGTAATAGACAGCAGTTTTCAACCTTGGTATCTGCCTTCAAGTGCTGGTTAGTCTGGGTGACAGAGGAGGAAGCTCTAAAGTTCTAACAGGAGCTAGGTGATTGCACAGTAGCAAAATGCCACCTGCTGCCATTTGTTGGCACACAGACTGCAGATATTGCTCCCTGGAGTACCCTGAAACAACTGTGCTTCCCAAGGACTCAGTGTTTAAGACCAAGTCTAAGCTAAATGATAAGAGGCAACAAGGATATCATGGCTCAAAAGGAAGTGAGTGCAAAGATTGTTTTATTACCTTCGTCTTAAGGTTTTGCTTTATTTTCGCTGATGTAATGTGACGACCTAAAATCGCAAATTATCAGTGAAGCAGAATGAGCACAGATGTGTTTACATTGAGGAAAAAACTTGACTGCAGCTATAATCTGCTTTTAACTGCATGAAGTTAAGCTAGGAGATCTGTTGCTTTTAACTGGCCAAGATATTTTGGCTTTAAATGTGTAGCTTTGGTCAGGCCCCAAAACCCCGATGATGACACGATCAAGGTTGATTCGTCAGATGTTTGGAAAGCTCCCATCTGAGCCTCAGAAACCACGACTCAAACGTTTTCACAGGCTGGGATAGATAGATAGATACATACATAGATAGATAGATAGATAGATAGATAGATAGATAGATAGATAGATAGATAGATAGATAGATAGATAGATAGATAGATAGATAGATAGATAGATAGATAGATAGATAGATAGATAGATAGATAGATTTGCTAAGGAGTGGACAACAAAATATTTTTCCCCGAAGTCCAGTCAAGTCCGGCTGCATGTCTTATTTGCCAAGAAAC
>VOQJ01031242.1:15818-40676 GCA_015052665.1 Apistogramma diplotaenia
TTAAAATTAAAGGAAAAAGGAGAAAAGTGTTTTTTTTTTTTTTAATAATTTTTTTTCATCCCAAGGGTTTTTTTTAAAAAAAAAAAAAAAAAGCAAGCCTGAAATTTCTGAGCTACACCACCTAAACCACAGAATATGTAGAGCATACAGATTAGTTTAGAGAATTTCAGTTTAATGTTTGCCTTGTTAAAAATAGCAGTAAATATGGGCCCTCTAAAGACTCCTATAGCTAACACAGATAAGGCACATTACCAGCATTTTACGGTTTGTTCTTTCAAACTATGTGTTAAAAAAAACCCAGCATATTTCAAATGATTTCTCTCACTGTAAGGAAATATTGTAACCACACTTGTATTCATTAAAGCTGTGATGACTGAACCGAGCCCTCTCTGTAAATGATGATCCCTGCTATGCACTGTTTCACCCAAATAAAGGTCAGTGAAGGAGAAACTGTAACTTTCAGTTAAAATTAGTGATAATTGTATACATTTATGTATAATATTTTAATGCAAGAACTAATTTTCATTTTCAAATATCAGAATCTAATTAAATGTACATAATAAGTGATGTAAGAGCGCACACAAAATAGTAAATAGTCAAGGAAGACGAGTATCTCTGAAACTACAGTGTTGAATTGTGGCTTATAATCAACACTGAAGACATTACCTAGTTTAACCTGACAGCATTACCCTAAGAACAACATGAAACTGCCGTCTCAACGTGTAAGGGCGCTTAGAGGTTGCTGTGTTTACTTGAAATTGCGCATTTCCGTCGGACAAATTAGTCGGACAGCTCTGGGCCCATTAAGAGGCCTCCTCAGAAAGTGAATAGACTTGTTGTGCTGGGCGATCATGTTTCATGCACCAGCTCTGTCAAAGGTGAAGCTCCAGTCTTTGCAGTCGGATGACGTGGCCGAAGGTTGCGGGCGATGCGCCGACAGAGTTTCTATAGTCACCGGTGTATGCATCGATTTCTACGCTGACTGGCGGTCAAAAGCCACGTGACTCATTCCAGCCAATCCAACGTGCACGCGAGGAACGCTCATGAAGCTCTTACGCCATATGCGTACGAGAGCATCCCTAAAAATTGCCTCTGTCATACAACCAGGAAGAAGGTGGGATAGCCGTGCAAAGCTAACATCCCCAGTCTTTCTGCACACTTTTTTCTGAAAATAATGGGATCTTCTAGGTGGAGGGTGGCAGCGGCGCTGGTTCTCGCAGTTGTGGGTTCTTTATTACCTGTCGACGCAGACGAACATGACCACACGGTGAGACACCGTTTTAGGAGGCCGACTGAAAAGGGGGAGCCTAGAAAATAATGGACGTTTGTGCTCTGTGCAACCTGCTAACTGTAGCCGCGACGGCTAGCTACACCACAAAACTAAATTACGGACGTGACAGGGTTCATGGCTCGGTTTGTGTGGGTTATATACCGATACTGGGCGAGCTATCAAACAGATAGGCATTCACTTAGCTGGCTAAGTTGTCGCCACTTATCGGCCTAAGTGCTTATGGCTAACGTTTGCCTGCTAGCCTGTTAGCATGTCTTCCAAAGATTTTCTTGAGCACCGGCGGAAGCTGTACTCAAGTTAGCGGCTAGCTGTGTAGCTAACGTTAGTTGGTTGGTTAGTTAGTTAGATAAGCAGAACTGTGGCGGCTTTATGGTGTCGCCTGTTTGGCCTCACAAACACAATTTATGGAAACCATTTAGTCCTAGCACCGGTTTAACGCCTGGGCCTCTTTGTGTTACTTATGTTCTCAGTTGTCAGACGCAGCCGCCCTAATTACACCTGGCTAACAGGATAATAATGTGCATTACATTGTCTTAATGATACTTTGGGAGCTAATGTGGGAAAGCTGTTAAGTGAAAAAGGCGGATGTTGCATTCAATGGAACTTCCTTGTCAGTAAGTACACATAGCTAATGTTCAACAGTCCAACACATGTCCTGAAAACGGTACGAAAAGCGTCTTATAGCGGGATCATTTGTTTGCATGAATTTTAATGTGATAGTGATTCGTCCCCTTCCTTTATGCTGAAGGTTGCTGCTGCAGTTTAAAAAGTTGTTGCCAACTCGGATAACTTTTTTTGGTAGGATGTCAGTAGGAACAGGACACCAGCGGGATTTGCAGAACTGGTGTAGTGTTTCTGGCTTTGACAATAAGACTGCCCTGTTTTCCGTTTTGCAGTACACAGATAAAGAGGAGGTAGTTTTATGGATGAACACAGTGGGGCCTTACCACAACCGACAGGAGACATACAAGTATTTCTCTTTGCCCTTCTGTGCGGGCTCCAAGAAGACCATCAGTCATTACCATGAAACGCTTGGAGAGGCTCTGCAGGGAGTGGAGCTTGAATTCAGCGGCTTAGACATAAAGTTCAAAGGTAATCACAGTGACTTACACCTGCTCAGCACATATGAAGCAACAAGAGCGTTATTGTAAAAAATAAAAAGTCACTTGCCTCTGGATGTGTGGCTCTATTTTTGCAACGTCATTTCTTACATGTAATAAAAAATTATCTTTATCTCTGTAGACGAAGTCATGCAGACAACATACTGTGAAATCGACCTGGACAAAGCTAAACGGGATGCCTTTGTCTATGCCATAAAGAATCACTACTGGTACCAAATGTACATAGACGACCTACCCATTTGGGGTAAGTGATCACCTCTTTTTTATTAAGACATTTGTTTGTATATATTGGTGTGTTTTATGTTGTCCAACTTCCGAGGTATTGTCTTATTACTAGGGATGTACCTTGTAATAGGTATAACACCAGTCTGCTGAACATCGGATTTGGCCAACATCTTGTTGCACATAAGATTACATTCACTACTAGCAATGTAGGAAGAAGAGGAAGAATAAGTAATAAAAATCCAACAGCAGTAAGAAAAACATAACCAAACTTTTCTTTCTCATCCCAGAATTGCATGCATCTCTCCTTATTAGCTAATTGTTGATCACAGAGGTTTAGTGATCTTAGAGTGACAGTGGGATTTGCATCTTGATGGTGAAAAACCTTCATGACATGAGTAGGGGTGTAACAGGACACTGTCATGTGTCCAGTGTCTTATACTAAAAGGCACTCAAGATTCAGCCTGTGTTGTGTTGTTTTATGTTTTGAATCATTGCAGCATGCTGGTTGATTAGCTGATGTCTTTAGTGTAAGACCTCATCAGAGTGTAGTTTTTCTAATGCACAGCTTATTTTGCATTGTATGATGAGAAGAAACCACTATGAGCTGGTAAGATAAAAGTTTTTTTTTAATAATAATAATAATCTTTTGATAAACTTGAGACATCTGCTTGACATAAAGAAAAAAAAAAAGAGACTGGACTTAGCAAGCGTTAGGACTGTCCAGAATCCTATTTTTGGTTTTGGTAGCAATCAGCAGTGAATAATAAAAGCTTCCTCAGTGAGCTCTTTAACATACATCTAAAAGATAATGGCTGTGCTTTGTTTTCATCTGTATTTGAATGTAAAATTATCACTCAGACAGAAAGTTGGAAGCAACAGAAGGTTGAACTTCTCTCTCACACTGTGCCCCGCTGCTCTCTGCTTCTCCCTTTGAAGCCTCCCTGCTCGTTCACCCATTCAACAAAGCAGAGAAAGTCAGAGTGCTGTTCTTGTGCCAGCCAAGCAAGACATTGTTAGGATATGTAGGATACTGTCCATAGATGTTTTGCTTGGCTTTGTTAAAGAAGATTAAAGAAAAGTGTAGTATATCAGGTATAGAGTTGTCAGATTGGCAACAGTAAGGAGAAACTCAAGCTTGATTAGAGGAATGTCACATGGACAGTTTCGATTTTCAATTTAGAAAATTAAAGAATCCCAGACTTAATAACTGAATACCAACCTAATAAATTTCCAAATAGTGGAATATTTTGATATAGAGCCTGCAGATTCCCCTCCAGCTGCCAGTATTTATTCACTTGTGGAAAAGAGCTCTTCACATGAACCTTGAAATGCTCCATAATGACTCACTGTCATTGCAGACTAAGACTGTCACTCTAGCAAGCTGTCAATGTAATCACTCAAATATGATCGTACAGTGTGTACAGTGGAGCCACACCTACTTTGTTTAAACAGACCGTAAGCTGATGGTGAAAGAAGCTGGTATTTACTCTCACATGTGAGTTATGCACCAGATAATTAGGAGTTTCATGAATATCTTTAACTACATACCTAATGTCCGGGTTGCTCTTGTTTGGGAACTGAACTGCTGTGCCTTTCTTGTATGAGATGAGATATTTAATTGCAGTTATTTACAGAAAGCTTGGAGCTCAGTAACTGCAGACCTGCAATTCATCACTTTTGAACTTGCACACTTGTAGCACCACTTAATAAAGTGGTGCTGTCTTGATTGAGCTGCATAATATTGTGTATGCTAGAACAGAAATGACTGCCTACATTAATTTGTGATGTAGACTATGCAATGATTTTTAAGCCTTTAAACATAAAAAAATAATAATTGTAGCTAAAATACATGTAGCCACAGCATTTGATTTTTATGTTGCCATTAGTCACTTAGGGGAGTAACTGGCTGCTGATTGATAGTTCTTGTTTTACGTAAAACTTATTTGTTCAGGGATAAACGTTCACAAAAACGAAAGCCTGATTGTAACAGATGAGTACAGTTTATGGTGTTAGCAAAGTTATCAAACTGTGCATGAAGTTGCCTTTATTAGGATTTGCACCTGATTGTTAATGTTTAACCAAAGGTTTTCTAGGTTTATTTTCATGTGTCCACTGATGAACAAGATCGTGAGTTCACTGCATGCCTTTTGTTTGTTTTTTAAGGTATTGTTGGTGAGGCAGATGAAAATGGAGAAGAGCATTACCTGTGGACGTATAAGAAACTAGAGATCGGCTTCAACGGCAATAGAATCGTTGATGTAAATCTGACCAGCGAAGGCAAAGTCAGGCTTGTGCCAAACACAAGAATTGCAATGTCCTATTCTGTGAGTACTGAAACATTTTTTTCTCCATTTTAATGTGTATGCATTTGTACTTGAATATATAAATTGAATAATATAAACATAGTTGATTATATACATGCAAATGAACCTCTCCTGCTCAGGTGAAATGGAAGAAGTCAGATGTAAAGTTTGAAGACAGATTCGACAAGTACCTTGATCCATCTTTTTTCCAGCACAGAGTGAGTGAAATAGTTTTTGTGGTTTTTCACATGCTTCCTCATGCCAGCAGAGACACCACCGGCTTGTTGTAACAGCACAACTCTGTATATTTCAGCAGGTGCAAGTTGAGCCTTGCACTAGATGTGATGTAAATGACCAAGCTGTTAACTTTATATAGTCCTGATAATATGCCTGAAATCCAGCTGCACACTGAGACCTATTTGAATTATTATTTTTTTAATTCAAAAGCTACTACAGTCAATGAATGAAAGCAGTTCTTTACATGCCCCACCATATACAATGGAGCTGCTTAAGAAGAGTCTGGATAAATAAAAAAAACATACAAACCTGTATTTGTTCAATTTTGAGGAAAATTTAACTTAAAACTTTTTAAGCAGCTACATAATTTATTTGTTTTACTTAAGTGTGGATGTTTAATATACTGCAGATACAAGAAGCTCTCCAGTGTAGTTACTTTAAATTATTAATTTAACTTTATCTTGTTTTTAGATTCACTGGTTCTCCATCTTCAATTCCTTCATGATGGTCATTTTCTTGGTGGGTCTGGTGTCTATGATTCTTATGAGAACACTAAGAAAGGACTATGCCAGATATAGCAAAGAGGAAGAAATGGATGACATGGTAAATTTGGATATATTTAGATGCTTTTTTGCTTAATTGTAATACTGATACTGATTTGTTGTTGGGTTTATTTTTCATCGTGCTTTTGTCTGAATCTGTCTCCTGCTGCTATGTACCAAAAGGACAGAGACCTGGGAGACGAATACGGGTGGAAGCAGGTGCATGGAGATGTGTTTAGGCCGTCAAGCCATCCACTCATCTTCTCTTCACTTATCGGCTCCGGCTGCCAGATTTTCTCGGTCTCCCTCATCGTTATCATTGTCGCCATGGTTGAGGATCTGTACACAGAGTGAGTACTTGGCTGTGATAATGAGGTTCTGGTGAGATATAGGACTGTTCTTGATCTAGGTTTAGTTGGTAAGTTGAGTTCCATCGAATGGATCCCTTATCACAGGCTTGTTTAAATCATTCAGCAAAAATTCACGCAAATAAACTAAAGTAAAATGACTGTTTTTGTCGGCTTTAGTTTCTCAGTCAGAAAAAGCCGTCTGACAGCAGTGAAAGTATTCTAAATAATCCCAGAAAAGTCCTTTCATGCAGTCTTGGCTCTTGTAGCAGTGAAGACCGAGTTAATGGCTTTTATTTTTGATCCCCAGAACAATGGTAAAATCCTGTTCTGGTATGTCTACTGACTAACGTGGCTAAGGCTACCTTTGAATGTAAGCCGAGGGCTTTCACAGGCTAGGGCTCTATCAAAATGCTAATACTGAGGAACAGTTAAAAGTTGCAGAAACTTTTAAGATCGATGACTGAAGCCAGTAAACAAGAATTTGGTGTTGGTTTTTGTGCTGTTCTGTGGGTATAAAATTATACGTTAACCTGTTGCCACATACAAACCATTTTCTTTTCACTGCAGAAATCCTGCTTTCATACTTTTATGTGTGACCGAATCGCCATACACACGCCTGCAAAAACATGCTGTGATTTTGATAACATGTAAAATGATCACTTAGAGAAAGCTAGCAGCAGCAGAGGTGCTGTGCTGTGAGCTGAATGTGTTGTGCTGCTCCCACTGGCTTCCTGTGCTGTGGGCAGCAGCTCAGTTACTTTTAAAGCTACAGACTCTGAAACAGGAATTGAAGAAAAATCTGAAGCTGAAAGTTGAAAGACATGTTTGGGAATTTGCAATACATAAAAAAAAAGCGATATCTTTTAATTTGGAGTCTTTTTCTGCCTCACGTTAGCTTTTAGTGGTCTGCCGTGCTTAACATGAACACAATGATCAAAACAGACGTACAAGTGATGGCAAAGAATAATTGATTCTAATTTGTGTATCAATAGGAGGAAAAAAGAAAGGTACTCATTTTACAAAGAAATCAAAGAGTTGTGTTCAATCAGTCTTTCTTTTGAAATTTTTCCTTGAACAAAGAATTTGCTGCCAGTGTAAGAAAAACACCCGAAAAATGAAATGCCAGTTCCAAGGGGAGTGGTCTTCACTTAAGTCATTTATTTTTGTTTTCTGTAGGAGAGGATCCATGCTGAGCACAGCCATTTTTGTGTATGCCGCAACCTCTCCCGTCAATGGCTACTTTGGAGGAAGTTTGTATGCAAAACAAGGAGGTGATAGTCAGTTTTCTTACACACATATGATATGCATTTCACCAATTCAGTTCATAATGTTTTGCATCTGATTTTTGTTTGAATAATGCAGGCAGGAGATGGATTAAACAAATGTTCATCGGGGCCTTTTTGATCCCAGCCAAGGTGTGCGGGACTGCCTTCTTCATCAACTTCATCGCTATCTACTACCATGCCTCCAGAGCCATCCCATTTGGCACCATGGTGGGATTTCACACTGCAGCACCTCCCTAAAAAAACCAGTGTTGAAGAATGTCCTCTAAGTGAAGAGCTTGCATTTAATCTGTGTGGTTGTTTAGATCTCTGGTCTCAGTGATATGATTTAGTCATTGAAACGAGAGACAACTGAAGTAATGAGAACAGGTTGAACCAGAGTAAACACGTTTCAGCTGATACTTAATGACACTGGATTCCCTGCCTCGCTGCAGATTTTATCTCTGCTTGGTTTATTTCTACATTCAGTGTCAAATGTTTTCAAACCGCCCAGCAATTAAAAGAAAACACATTCCACATATTTTCTTATTGCTAATTACAAAAATTACCAACAGCTGTTTGGCTTCACTCAGTGTTCCAGAGCTAATCAATCATAAGTGTTAAGTAAAGTCAAGTGATGAAAAGGCCACGTTCTCCTTGAGTCAGCCTGAGAAACATCTGGGGAAGGTTTCTGCTTTTTCTGTCCAGATCTCAACGTTGGCTGATCCAATCCATTCATCTGTTACTGCTCCAGTTTAATCATTGATCATGCTGTGAGCATTAACTGATCGGGGATGTGAAAAAAACCTTTACCCAACTGAAAATGAATGTCGTCTTCCCTGCAGGTCGCAGTCTGCTGTATCTGCTTCTTTGTCATCCTGCCTCTGAACCTCGTGGGAACAATTCTGGGGAGGAATCTGTCTGGCCAGCCCAACTTTCCCTGCCGAGTGAATGCTGTGCCACGGCCGATACCTGAGAAGAAATGGTAGGTGTGGTTCAGCTTTGCCTTAGTGACACAGACATGGGGTCAGTTAATGCATACATCTGTCATATATATAATGTTACATTACATATGGCTTTGAATGCTCATCATTATCACGCTGCTTCCAGCTGTTTGTTTTTTAATCTCAGCTCTATAATGTCAGTGAGAACAGATATCCCTACAATGATGATCTGAGGCTGCTCAATACAGCTGCTGTTCAAGCCTTTAGTTTGCAAGGAGCAACCAGTCAGAAGAGAGTTATATTTGAGCGTAATAAATGACAGGTTTTCTTTATTTTGTTTATAAAATGCCAGAAAATGTAATTTCAGCTCACTGGATCAGTGGGCAGTGAGAATGTTGTGCTCTGTGTACTTGATGCGTGAGACACGGCCTGCGTTCGTGTTGCCAGATGTTAGGTTCAAAGTTTAAAACATTTTAGCTGTCTGCACAAATACTTTTAGGTTATGAAATATAGAAAAATGATTGACTGCAGGTTTATTAACATTTACAACCTTTTGCCAAGCACTGTGGCCTGCTGCCAAATGGAAAAGGTAGATGTGACCTGAGGCTGCTGTCTGACTTTACTTGAATTTCCAATCTGCTGACTTTTTCCCCTTCTCTTGTTCATAACACAATTGGTAATGTATCGTTACCCCAGAGGGGGACTGTTGACATGAAAACCCAAAGATACACAGTCATATCAATATGTTGAATTTTGTGCTTTCAGGTTCATGGAGCCTGCTGTCATCGTGTGCCTTGGAGGAATCCTTCCATTTGGTTCTATTTTCATAGAAATGTAAGTGTATTGCAGTGTTACTGAGGGACTCCATGTTTTAAAATGATCCACGCAGTCGTGTTGATGTGCTTTTTTGTCCCCATGTGACAGGTACTTCATTTTCACATCTTTCTGGGCCTACAAAATCTATTATGTGTATGGTTTCATGATGCTCGTCCTGGTTATCCTGTGCATTGTGACTGTGTGCGTCACCATTGTGTGTACATACTTTCTTCTCAATGCCGAGGACTACAGATGGTGAGTTTTTTTTCCCACATGGATCTCTGGAATTTCAGCCACAAAGTTATGGCATTGTCATCTCGTCATCAATCGTCATTCTCTTTTGCTGTTCCCTCTCTTCCAGGCAATGGACGAGCTTCCTCTCTGCTGCATCTACTGCTGTTTATGTTTACATGTACTCCTTTTACTACTATTTCTTCAAAACTAAGTGAGTTTTACACTTTATTAATCCCATGAAATATCCTGTTGTAAAAATCCAATTCTTATATTTTATCCTTGTTATGTTTCAGGATGTACGGGTTGTTTCAGACATCCTTCTACTTTGGCTACATGGCTGTGTTCAGCACTGCCCTGGGAATCATGTGTGGTAAGTTTGAGGGCCGCTTGATTACATACTGCAGTAGGATACTGGGCCCTGTTCCAGGAAGCATGTTTCACAACAACTCTGAGTTTGTTAACTCTGAGATGAGGGAAACCAGAAAAGGTTAACTTCAACTCTGAATCAGTTACGCTGGTAACAGACTCTGTTTCTCTCTGACTCCTCCCCCTCCTGCTGCACCTGAACCAGCTGACTGACACTCATTCATTTCCTCATTCGGAAAATTGCTGTCAAAGCAAATAGAGGCGCAAATGTTTACATTAACATGTAAATGCTGATCTTTATGTTTTTACAAGCACTAAAATCTCTGATGTTTGTGTGATTAACCTGAGCTTTTAGAATTATTCACTCGTCAATATAAAAGGATGGAGGCACTGATGACATCACAGATTTATCATCAGCTCAGAATCAAACCTATGGTCTCCATCGTTCTAACTCTGTGGCTCTGCACAGCGATGCAGCTGTCAGTCAGCTCCTCTGAAACATTCACTGTAGATCACAGATTCAGACCGAATCAGGCCCAGATCCAGTTCAGGCTCCAGCTTATCCTGCCCAGATCTGGTTAGAATGATTTTACTTTTTCCGACACAACCTATGTTTTTTATTTAAAATGGCTCATGCCCCCCAAACTATACTTAAAATCTATAAAGCTGAGGCATTTCTTATAACATGTTTGCCTTTACGGCTAAAACTTTACATTTATTGCAGATTTGGAAAGCGGCCCTGCATTTTTTTCAGTTAAATGTGAAACTTGTACTGAACTCTGACGATCATCAGTAACACAGTAAAACATCTCTGCTGTGGCTGCGATAGAGCCATCGTCCGTCTGTGAGGCTGAGATTAGATCCGGTTAGAAACCGTTAAACTGGGAACACAAAAGCAGAGTTTCTCTGCTCTATTAAAAAAAACAGGGTTGTTACATTCCATCAGTACATGTAATTATTCAAACAATGGTCAGAAACTGCACTCTGCTGCTGTCTGGGTAACTAATATTGCAGGTCTGTCAGTAAAATGTGTCTGATCAGTTTTTCCATATTTTTATCTTCTGTTTCTGTCACCTGCACTTTGGCCCTGTCCGGTTACGGCTGAGTAAATTAGATTTAAATATCAAATGTAAAATTAGAATTCCAGATTCATCCAATGAAAGCTGAGTAAATGATGACCCAGCTTGAACTTTACACACACACACACACACACCTCAAACTTTTCTCTGTCTATGATGATGACAAAGCCGACCAAGCTAATTAAAAATCACACTATTCTCCCCTCCTGCTTTTTAAGATAACAGTCATGGTCAGCAGTGACATTCTGCATCCACTGGATTAAAATGGAGGCTCTCCTCTTTATTTACCTTTTACCATGGTGAATTCTGCTATTGAAGCGCCATTGATGCACTTAGCTCAGGGTGAACATACTCAGAGTTTATTACACTAATCGGTGATCAGCTGTTCTGGAGCAGGAAACTCTGTTGGTCACCTCGTTTATTTTTAAACTCAGTTTGTTGGAATGGGTCCCTGAACCATGGCAAGTGCTGACAAACTTAAATAGCAGTTAGTCTCAGAAATGCCTCTATTAGGCTAAGTTTTGTGCTTATGTGACTTTATGTGCAATTTATAAAAAAATGAAAAACGATGGTGTGAGGAACCTGTACAGAACGGCTGACCCACGTGCATGAACATTTTGGGCATAAAGGAAACTCACAACTCCGTGAGGTGGTGAATTGAAGCCAGGTTTAAAAAAAACAAACAAACAAGTTCATTAATTTGATGAATCCACGACGACCTAAAATCTCAACTCACACATGCAATGTGACTTCATCTAACACTTTAGACTGAAGTGGATCTGTAACCAAACATTCAAATAGGCAGCGTGTGTCAGTGAGTCTCGACACCATAAAAATAAATCAAATCCGGTCTCACATTAAATTCTAAGGATTTTGCAATCTTCTCATCACAATCTCCACCCCCCTGAGCACAGAGGAGAGCGTTCAGCCAGATGATGCTCTCACTCCCGCTCAGTCGTAGCTCACAGGAGCTGACATGCAGGATGTTGCTGGTAGGATTCAGCGAAGTTTGGCTTTCTTTACCTCAGTAGAGCCTTTTTGGTCCCAACTGGTAACATCATCATTAAAATTTGAGATGAGATCAAAGAGTGTTAAAGAATTTCAGAACTGCATCATTTGATTTTAACATCTTACAGTTCTGTGCATAAATGGCCAACCAAGATATTAGTTTTCATTTAGGGTGCAAATATATTTAGATATTAGTTTTTCCTGCAGTGGACAGCTGCGCAGAGGCATGATTTGTATTGTGTAAACTTGAAGTCTGGGGATAATGTCAGTGACACTCAGTTATTACATTGCATAATGCTAATCAAAGTGCAAGTTCAATTTTCTAACAATATCTCAGAGTGGCAGATTGTTCTTTTTTTGGTGTTTGGTGTAAAAATGCAAATACTGGGATGATACTTGTGCATAATGCTGCAGGAAGGATTACCGTCACGGTCAGAGGACAATACATTTCAAGAACAGTTGATCAGCATCATCATTTCTATGCATAATATTTACTAGGTGCCAATTTATGGTTGAATTTGGGTATTTAGAGGATGTTTTTTGAGTTGTCTTTTTTTGTATGCTTCTTTTATCATTTGTGCTGATGTAGACTTCTAATACAGGTCCTATGGCCTCCTGTATAAATGAGACCGCAGCTTTAGTTTATAGTGACGGAAATGTGAAGAAGAAAAATGTTAAAAGTTGGAAGAAGCAGCAGGTGTTCCATGATTTTTAACATAACAATTTTTCTGAAATTCTTGTCTTGCAAGGTTTGCTTATCCTCTTACAGCACAAATTTCTTCTAAATTGGTCATTTTCACATGAAGAATGCCACCTGCTCATGAATAGGATTGCATGCATTTGAGATCTTGTGCATATTTGTCATCCTCCAAAACGCAAAAAAAGTTGCTGCACATTATCATCCCAGATGGATGATTTTCGTACATCGAGATACAAGTGTGGCTGTCAAATATTAAAACCTACAAAATGCAAGTGTGTCAGCACACAAGGGACCTCAAATAATTTGAAAATATTAACACATCTGCTGACATGTATTGTTAAAGGTGCGTGGCACTGTGATGGGAATAAAGTGGAATTGTTGCTTAAACTGTTCAGTGACAGGTGGTGGTCGAGGGCATGTGACAGTCAAGGAGATGATGTGACAACATTAAAAAGCAGGTGGTGCAATGGTGGGGGCTGAAGGAGTACAGTAGACAGCTGCTTCAGTCAATAATCTTAACAAAAGCCTTTCAGATCTGCCTGTAAATGGTGAAATTATGAAGTTACCCAGAAAATTCATTCATATTGCAGAGTAAAACGCCCTGCATGTGACTCGGGCTTATTCAGTATGAAAAATGTGTAGATGCTACAACTTAAGTTGTATGTACAATTTAAGTAATCTGCACATACAAGTAGTTCTTGCATGAAGCCAATCATCTCTTCAGAGAAATCTTATTTTCTACATCAGTTATTCAGCTCTAACTGCAGTTAAGTAGTCTTTTCCTCACCAGCTGCAAGCCAAACTCATTTTTCAGCTGAAAGAGTAATAAGCCAAGGCTGACACTCCTACCTTGAAGCACTGTTGTGAATCTTTCTCTGATCTGCATCAGGTATTGCACAGTGACTCCTGGGCTGTCTGACTGCTCATTTTGTAGATGTGGAATGTGTGTTTCCTTGCTCAAGCCTTTATTGGATACCTCACCAGTAATCATCCTGTCTTGTGATGGATTTACCTGCAAAGTAATAGTTTGATATGTGGTGCTGTCAAACTAAAAGCAACTCACCAATCACCTTTGCTTTCCAGGTGCCGTTGGATACATGGGAACAAGTGCCTTTGTGAGGAAGATTTACACAAATGTAAAAATTGACTAAGAAGAGAAGCAGCAACCACAGGGATGTTAATGGATTTGCCTAGACGTATCCTAAAAGACGGCGGGCACAAGTCATTCTTTATTACTTTTCTTTCTTGCAAAGAGATTGTGAGAATCTCATTTTGTACAATGTAGTTTTTCCATTTTTTTTTCCTCAATGAATTTCAGCGCCGCAACTCAAAGTGAACAAGAGGAGATCTGCGGAAGAGTTATCAAACACAACGTTCGGTTTTTATCAGTTGCTTTCAAACAAACGTTGAGGGAGGGGGCGAATGTTTAAGGCTGACATGGCTTCTCTTTTCCAACCCAGTCCCACCTGAGACCAGAGAACATACAGTACATGTGATGGAATAGTGTAGCTCTCTTCAGTGAAGAGGCCTGAGCGTGTTGAAAGCCTTTGTTCTGTTGTGTCAGAATATTAGAGTTGTGTTTGTATTCTGACCCTGAGGTCTATTTTGTATTCATGAAGTCACTCGAACTATCGTTACTGCAGTACAATAGGCTGTTCCCATTTAAGTCCACTGCAAAAAAAACTGAAAAAACAAAACTGTTAAGCTAATCATTCCCCCATTTCGACAATTCCTAACTCCCTGATAAGGTAGCAGTCCATCCAGTTAAAGAGATTTTAGCCCTGCTGTAGTTTACTGTACAGACAAAGAGCAGAGGGACTGAGCAACAGCTGAGGTACAGTAGGAACTGATTTATTTTTTTTTAATGGATGTTTGATGTGATCCCATTTATCTGTTTAGTTTTATGTTTTCTAAATGTCTGGGTTTGAATGAAGTCTACATGTAAAGATAATATATGGAAGGTGGGCAGTGTATATAACCTTAATAATGTACCTTTAGATGTAGATCCCAAATGTATTTTCGTTGTACAGATTTACTACAGGGTGTTTTGTTTTTTCCTTTTCAAAATGAATCGTTCAATTTCAAACATTTTTTATTTGGTGCTTGGGGTGGGGCTGGTGGCGCTGTTACATCTTGCCTGAAATTGCATGAAGTTTTCACCAAATCATCAGATCAGATTCCACTTCAGCGCTGTCAGGGTTTGTTTTTTTCTGATTGTTCAGCTTGATTGGTCTCAAAATGGAAGAGGTACATTTTGAGTTTCTGGACTTGCTTCTGGAAACGTTTATTTTGATTTCATACATTATTTAAAGCTTTAAAAGGCTCTACATCTTCTGGTAAGCCATTTCCATCACGTTCTGTTGCCTAACCCGAAACATCTGTGAATGTTCAACGGAAAGAGGCAGTTGCTTTGTTTCTGCAAACATACTGTACAAATTCAACTTTATGTACACTTAAAGCTAGATGTTTTCATAACCACACACAATGCTGCAGTGTGTTTCAAATGCGTTTTCCCCCCCATTTTGTGTAAATACAGTATGTACCCTACTTGTATGAGAAGTGGCATTGCCTTTTTTTTTTTTCTAATTTCCAGTTCTCCCCCACTGAAGTTGATTTTGGCACCTCATGTTGTGTACCAATGTCTGATTAGACATTTTGAACCTGCATATTAACTTGCTGTAAAAAGAAAATAAACATGTTTATGTACAGGGGTTATTAAGTGTGATCTTGACTTTGATGGTAAATATTGTTGAACTTCATTAAGTAAGCCAAGTGTGCCGAATTAATTTCTAGACTCCAGCATTACAGCCGGACCATTAAGGACTTAAGTGTGTGTCAAGATGCAGCCAAGATGATTAGTTGCGCCAGGAAAAGTAAGACATATTAATCCAACATGAAGACCGCGTCACTTCCATGGCCTGGTGATTATTCAGACAAAGAGCTGTGGTTTATAAAGAGTTTGTTTATTAGTGTATCCAGATGTGAGTAAATGTATACGCTAAAGTGTAAACTCAGCACATTTATACATTTCTATCATATTTTAGGCCTGTTGCAGAGTTCAGTTGACTTTTTCAAAGTACTCCTTTGATCCATCTGGTGTTGGTTTGATCTGAAAAGCAAACGGTACATAAGACTTGTAGACAAAGGTTTTTTTTTTAAGGTAAATTAAAATGTGTACTACATTTAATGCACCAGAGGTACTCACTGTCGGGGAGTCGGGGGTCCAGCTGGCTGGGCACACCTCCCCATGAGACTCCACAAACTGGAAGGCCTTCACCAAGCGAAGGGTCTCTTGAACACAGCGGCCCACCGGCAGGTCGTTCACACTCATGTGCTTCACCACACCATTTGGATCGATGATAAATAGGCCCCTAAAGAAAACAAAGACCTTTCTAAATAAATGTTACCGTTTAACACACCAAAAAGTAACTACAGACGTCATTGCAACATTCTGTGATGTGGAGTTTGCATGTTCACCCCGTGTCTGTGTGTCTCGGTACCTCCAGTTTCCTCCCACAGTCCAAAGACATGCAGTTAGTGAGGTTAAGATTAATTGGTAATTCTAAACTGCTCACAGGTGTGACTTGTGACCTGTACAGGTTGTACCCCGCCTCTCGCCCTGTGACAGCTGGGATAGGCTCCACTCTATGACACACTAATGACAGCATTAAGGGGCCAGTGAACATGGCTAACGTATAATCTTGGATCAGAACCACCTTCCCTCAGCCAGAACACTGAAGATGGGTTATGGATGGGTCTTCCAGCATGTCAATGACTGAAAACACACAGCCAAGGCAACAAAGCAGCAGCACATCAAGGCCATGGAGTAGCCTAAGCACAGAAAATCTGTGAAGAGAGCTGAAGCTTTGGGCAGCCAAGCAACAGTCAAGAATCCCAAAGGAGAGAGGAGAGTTTCTGTAAAGAGCAGTGGGCCAAAATCCCCCCTGAGATGTGTACTAACCTGGTGACCAACTGCAAGATATATTCTACCACTGTGCTTGCCCACAAGGGATTCTTTACAAAGTTACTGTGTCATGTTTTACTTTTTCACTCAATGACATGCAAATCAATTTACAACTTTTGTGTATTGTGTTTTTTTCTGGATTTTTGGTTGATATTAAAATGAACCAACCATAAAAAATGAGACTGCCCTTTGTTAGTGAGCAAACTTAAGCAGATCAAGTAATTATATCCCCCCCACCCCCTTCTTTAAAGCCAGCTGCATACTGTTTCCTGTCTTCAGATTCATAGCACTCCAGTTCCCTGGGTACTGAGACCCCAAAGACTGAACTCTAAGCCACTGTGCTTTATTTCCAATGAAAGCCTGTCAGTATTAAAATAATATAACATTTGGAGGCACCATGAGAAACACCGAGTTTTGGGACAGCATTTCCTGAAGGGACAGAAAGGGCGACTAAGGTGCAGCGCCTGCTAGCATCTTATAACAGGAGTTGTTCCACATTATTTTTTATTAAACATGTGTGAGGCGAATAGATGTCTTGTTAAAAATATTCTAGTCAAGGTTTGGACAAAATGTTAAAATTTGCACTGCACTTGAATGATTTTGCTCATCAATAAATGATGCAGCATAAAGCCTTTATTGTGAACTCCTTTATGTTTATGATTTAGTTCAGGTGGTAGCATATTTAGATTTAAGTCTCAAGAAATAACAGAAGTTAGGGGTCTTTGGCCCAGTGGCATCTCAGAAATGTCAAATCTGGCCCAGAAGAAAAAGTAATTGAATAGGCCTGCAGCAGATTCTTCCTGGATTCTTATCACAGCTGTGCACATTTCTACTGATGTGTTTTATGGCTTCACGGTTTCTTTTACTAGTATCCAAGAATGATCTTATCACTACAGCCATAAAGTCTGCTTTAAATTCTATTTAAATAATTTAAATGGTAATGTGTACGTCCTGTGTGGCAGTTGTGGACTGCTACCTGTTTCAGAGCACGTAATGAACCCACCTCAGAGCGATTCCTGGACCTTCCAGCAGCACAGCATAGTCTCTGGAGATCTGCTTGTTGAGATCTGAGAGCAGAGGGATGTGGATGTTTCCCAAGCCACCAGCCTGAGAAAACATTAAAAGATATATGCACATAAATGCTACATAGTGCTCCTTGTATTATTTTAACAACAACAGCATCTGAGATTATTTCACAGCGCTGCAAAGTGCTGCAAGCACAGCAGACTTTGAGATCAGTCATTTACCAAAGGCTCCTTGAAGTTCTACTACAAAGAACGCACAGAGATCTGAACCTTGTTCCACGTGCCGGTTACTGAATAATCATTACGCTGTGAATGCACCTTTCGTGGGGTGTTGATCCATGCCAGGTGGGTGAAGTGAGAGTCCACAGACACTCCGACCACCTCACAGTTGACGTCATGGAACTCGTTGGCCTTGTCACTGAATGCGATGATCTCTGTTGGGCACACAAACGTGCTGCGGTGTAACAAGCAGAATAAATAAAGCACTTGTTAAAAATCTGCAGAGATGCTTGAAAATGTTAGAACATTAATGATGACATTTTATTCACTTATTCATCATATGCACATCTGACAATTACTCACAAATCCAGTGGGTAGAAGAAAAGGACCAGGTATTTGCCCTTGAAATCAGCGAGGCTCATCTCCTTGAACTCCCCATTGTGGACAGCTGTCCCTTTAAAAGCAGGAGCAGGCTGGGTGACAGCAGGGGCCCATCTGGAAGTGCCTGATATAGACAAGTCAAACACCATTTATTTATTTATTTATTTATCAGCATAAGATATGCAAAAGTCTTCTTTTCTGTTCTTTGTAAATGACAACTTCTTGTGCAAAACAGTAATTTCTTGTTATCTGGTAAATGTTTGGTTTGACACTGAAATACAAGCACCCTTTGTATGTTAATGGCACAGGGGGAAAACAAGGCTCTTGCAGTGTGCAGCAGAGACAGAAACCGATGACTTTTAGTTATTTTTATAAATGCATCTTTACAGAAGCCTAGACTTCCTACTTATTTTTATGCCCTATAGTGTCCTTTAAGTTAACTAAAGAAAACTTAGTGGACTTGCAAAGACGACACTACTGTCTGAACGAGTCCAAGAAAAATATGATATGAACTAATAAAAAGCTGGATTATTCTGTCACATCAATTTAATGTCTACAAGGATATCTTCTGTCATATTTAATCTATCACACAGGTTGTTGTTTGTGCTGTTGTTGTGTGCATCAGTAATTATGTATCAGTTTTTTGATGTGCAGTCTTCATAGAGAAAATCATTTTATTCTGGGAAGCATATTTACATAATTTCATCTGTCAGTTATTTGATCAGTTAACCAATTAATAGTGTGGTCTCTTACGGGAGCAAACAGACACATAACAGCTCATAACAGCCCCCCAGAGCCAAGTCTGGTAGTCCCATTACAGTCTGACTGCATGCTGTGTTCTGCTTCTGTACGTACTGGTGGAGAAGCAGGATCTCTGGAGCGCAGGAGCGGTGAGGACTCTCGCAGCTCCGCAGGCTCCATGCTGACAGGCTGCTGCAACTTTCAGCCCTCCTGCTGCAACCCTCGCCTCAAAAATAAACCATAAAAACACATCAGTACCACATGAATAATCCATAAATACTCCAGAAAGATTTTTAGCTCTTTTAAGTATTAAGCTGGGACAAATCATTTCATTAACTGCAACTATGGTTGGAACATGAAAATGTGTCGCTGCTTTCAAGCTTGTGGATCATTCAAGGGTGTTCAAAAGAAAGAAATTGTCCGCCATGAAAGGAAAACGTCCTTTCGATTGTGTTCATCCATGGTTCTCCTTCACTTAAGAATGTAGCGATCAAAGGTGATGGTGGTGCTTAAAGCAAGAAGCTTCAACGTTAAACAGGACTTGTGAGGTTCTCATGAACTCAGCTTCAGAAAACTGAAGGTCTAAACCAACAGTTTCTCCAGACTGAACAAAAACCATGTGCTAGACCTTCGAAGGTCTTTGGAGTACCTCTTATTCTTTCAGCAGCGGGAACGACGCTCACACTCAGATGCTCCAGTGCTGTTACATACATATATTACTACATCTCAGAGGAGCACGCTTTAAATACTCCTACCGCACATACACTGCCACTATAAATAGTTCAAACACATATGTGCCACTTTCACTTTTTAAAGTAACTTTTCTTACAACACAAGTTATGAATTATTTAAGTGGAATTATTTTTGCTACACTGTACTGTTATGATGTAGGCTACAGTGTGTTCTGGAGAAGCTTCAGGAAAGACTCCCACTGCGTGTGTGGAGGTGCTGTCACACCAACATGCACCACCTTCAGGTAGGAAATTATTTTTAATTAAGAACTTGTTGAACCAGCTGCTTAGCTGGGATATCAAAGGAAATGTCCAAAAATAGGAAGAAGCCGAGGCTGCATCGCTCTGAAAGTTCTCAAGTCAACCTTTTGCACTGATACCAGAACCTGTGATGCCACAGCAGGGGGTTTATATCAGCAAGTGGAAGGAAAAATAAAATCACAAATGATTTCTGCTAAATAAATACTTTCTGGAATTAAAATGATGAGTCCGCCTCATGCACCGCCACGACAGTGGGGAACGCACAGGTCCTGCTCAGCAGCAGGTTTTCAACAACAAACTGAGTTTCTGTCTCTTCCCTCCTGCTGCACCGCGAGCAGCCGTCTGACACTCGGTTTCATTTCTTCATTCACGCGGATATCAAAGCTCACACTGGAGAACATTCATCTGCAGAAACATAAATCACATTGAAATCCCAGGTAGATGTTATTTGGTAGATTTAACCTGATCACTCTAATAATAAATCTGTCAGAGACAGTGAGACTTCAATGATTTCATCAACTCAGAATAAAATCTATTTAACCTGCACGGAATCATCTACCTGTACATCACTGTATCAATCATTGTTTAAAAGGCACTAAATATAAAACTGTTTACAGCCTCCCAAAATTAATCAACAGAATGCAAAGAAACAAAAGCTGTGATGTCTGAACCATTTCTGTATTTTTATTTATCTGAGACTACACACGAATCAGTTTATGTGTAGAAGAACAACACCGTTTGACAGGCAGCAACCAGACAGCAAACAGTCCGCCAGCACCAACCCCCAGATACAAATCATGCTCGGTTACAAAGAAAAGAAAAGATAAAAACAGGGCCAAAGCAAGTGCACATTTCCACCGCAGGACACAGCTTTGAAATATAATAAATGATTACACTGAATTAGCTCATTCTCTTGTACACTGGTAATATCCTAATGTTCACCACATGCCAAATGTTTCTGACAGTGCAAGGCTTTCTGCCACGCACGTTATTAAACCCAGTAACTGTAACAGGGAGGGGGGCACCTACACTAACAGGCTCTCATTAAACACTGCCACCTAGCTGTAACATTTTCTGTTACATTTTGCTCATTCCAGTTCTCTGGTCCAAAAGTAAACTGTGGTCTTTGCATGAAGTATAGTTTATTTGCACTTGTCTAAGCTGTAAAATGAGTATTTCCTACTTTCACTGCCCTACTTGTGCTAATGCAAATGTATGCAAATGCATGCAAATACATGCCGATTTGTTTTCAGTAGCCGATGTTCCTGAACCAAAGTTTTCCTTCTGTTACTGCCTCTTTGAATGAAGACATGCAATGTAGTGCAGCAAACCATCAGCTTGTTCTATTAGCCAACTATTAGAGTAAAAACTGAACAAGCATGTCAAAACATTTACCTTTAAAAAGGTGCAGTCAGTAATTTTTGTGGGTTATTTAATGGAAAAAATATTACTGTACTCTAATATACATTGATTAATGCGCATTTACACCTGCCAGCAAATTTAATTAGCTTGAAATTAATCATTTAAAAATACACTGGCCATGTTGCCCCGTCATCTTGAATACGGTGGCTGATATGGACATCGATGTTCTGCCTAACCACGCTTTATGTATGTAGTTAGAGACTGGCTACATACATAGTACGCTTTGCAAGTTATTTTTAATCTAATGATCACAAATAGCTCTTGTAAACTATATGTAACCATTTAACATTTGTACATGTGCAGTTTCAATATCTTTTTCTCATTATGCATCTGTCATCCTTCAATTCATCCTCATCTCCTGAACTGAAATCAGGGCTTGTCACAGTTACTTATTGTCAGCAGATTAGATGTGCGACCCTCCAGGCAGCTGATGTTAGGCTTGAATGTCCTAAAAATCACACTTTCACTCTGATAAACAGGGTAATTATGTTCTGACATCATCAGTGTCAGAATCCAACAATGCTAGATCCTCTTTAAAGTTTCGCTAACACCAATGGCAGCGCTTACTGACAAAAGTTCAGGATATCGTCAACAACTCACCTCAGTATCACTGCCATCCCACAGAAGTGAGCTTCACTGACTCCTTTACCAGGTTTTACAGCCTCCTCCAGAGTAAATAGACATGGATGCATATTGACAGCTGAGGTAAACCACGTAATGACAGCCTACACTCACTACAGATGAATGGCGGACGGAGATGTTTGTCACACAGTGGCCACCAAAGCTAGGATTATGCACTTGCAGAGGGGAGGGGCCAGAAAACAGTATTCAGTGGACTGCAAGCTGCAATCTACTGACATCTAGTGGTGGGATTTTACACACTGTACCTGAAAGTAAACGTTGGCCCTTTTGAAGCATGTACAGGGGGTTAGGTTACTGATGAGTCTAAATTGCCCATAGGTGTGAATCCTTGACTGTCTCTCTGTGTTGGCCCTGCGGCAGGCTGAGTACTCCGCCTCTCACACTATGAAAGCTGCGATAGGATGGATAGACGGGTGGATGGACGGACTGCAGCAGCATAAAAATTTAAAATTACTTTAAATTTTAATTTTTTTTTAAAAATCCCTGGACCAAACAAATAAGCAAACTGCCTAAGTAATAAACACAATTCACAACTGCTAGTGTTACCTGCACAACATGATTGGCTTACAGTTTCTCTTTCAGCTGTTGATTGTCTCTTTAATATCAGGGGCAGGCAATCACCAGCTTCTTAGGACCGTGTCTCCTTATGCAAGGTCAAGGTTAGGTTCAGTGTCTGTGAAGGCTGCTTTCTGGAAAATCCCCCAACTCTGTATTGATCATGTTGATATCTATATTAGTTGTGACTTATAAACTGGGAAAACAGCACCGACTTACAGGTGATCATTATAGTCACACTAAATTCCCGCCTCCCTTTCTTCAAGATTGTGTGTAATTAATGAGATTAATTGCAGATGAGCTTTTCCCTCTACGCGCCACCATGTGAACTTGTTGTAAACTGCGGCACAAGCGTTTAAAACTCTTAAAACATACTTTCATTAACGCAACACATAACTTTAATTTATTTATTTATTTATTTTAACCACAGAACGAGGGCAAATTAACGTTTCAGTATTACCCCAACCCTACTCACTACTCCCGTATGCATTGTGAAGCGAGGCTGGCGCACTCGCTGCGGGTTGGTCAGGTTCACAGCAGCGTCAGCGGGTCCGCAGGTTCAAATGTGCGACACACACACATTTTCATAAATACCTGCTATAAAAACCGATTAACGAGCACCTCACTTACGCGCAACAGCGCCTATAACAAAGAGGCAGTAGAAACACATGAAGCCGCACTTACAGAAGTCCTCAGCAGTTTCCCGATGGTGGCTGCCATTTTGGATTATGTCACTGGAGGCAGGGTTGAGCAGATTATTGCGTCCTCTGCGCACGTGTTCCCTTCCAACCTGTCCTCGGAGGGGGGAAAGTTATTTTAAAAAATAATTTTATTATATTCTGCTAGCTCGAGCTGTCAAACGCGGGGACTATAACACGCATTTTGAGATAAATTATGGTCCAAAGAATAAATAAATACTAGAAATTAAAGTCATGCTGCATTCAGGCAGACTTGTAATGTCGAGAAAATATATTTGAAAGAAATATGAAACTTTAATAAGATTTTGTTTGTTTGTTTTTGTTAATTCAGATTGTATTGACCATCACAAAGTGACGGGTCTGTGTGCTCACTGATGAACAAGCTGAACAGAAAGCCATTGGGTCGTAATTGAAAATACAGCCTCTGATATATCCGACATCCCTGAATGTAGCATCAACTTCTGTGAACACGTGATTTTTGGCGGAAGTTGAATCTAATTAGAACCTGACCTCAAAAGCATGAGAAATGCATGCTTGTTGGCCGTGTACTGTGACAGTGTCACTGCAGGTGATTTAATTCATTAAAAGTGAACGTAGTCGCTGTCCTAATGGATCCTAATCTGCTGTACTGGAAAGCAGAGGGACAGGTAACTGCGCACAGCAGTGTGTAAACACGCACAGCATCAGCGCTAGCATCAGTTCACACGAAATTAGGTTCTCATAGGCATGACTGTGATTTTCGTGTTTTACAGTCTTTCCTCCGTCGACTCAGGATCTGGGTTAATCTCCTTGATCCAACCCTCCTGCTCTCCTCTGACGTGAGTAGCAGCCACTGCGGTGATCTGATATTGTGAGATGAGTGGAAAGTACCTGATGTTTACCTTGTGATTCTGCTCTCCGCAGCCTGAAATACAGAAGGCTCACTCTCTTCTCGGAAGCGGAGATAAACCAAATGAAAAGGTCAGGTGAAGTTTAAGGATCTGTCACTCAGACAGCATTATGAGCCTGCTGCAGGTTGTTTGACCCCTCCTTGTTTCATTTTCCCCACTAGGATGAAGCTGCACTGACCGTCTCACTTGTAAGTCTTACAAGAAATCAGCTATGTTGTGCAGATGTGATTTTTAAAGGAAGAAAATTCCTGATGACTAATTTGTATTCACAGTCATCTGTCCACCCTGATTCTGGAGCTGCTCTTCCACTCGTTTTCCGTCCTCCAGGTAACAGACTTTCACAAGTACACACATAGATGCCTACTGTATGTTTGCAGTGCAGTAAAGATTTAAGCTGTTTGGCCCTTTTGTTTGTTTTGTGCTTGTGTCACATCACCTTTGAGGATATATTGTTCACTTGGACCCACTAACAGGTGCCACGATGGAGACGTAATCGGTGCTATTCATGTCATCTGTCAGTGTTCATAATGTTATGTCTGATCGGTGTATATACAAGTAATCCATGTGAGCCAGCAGCTCAAGGAAAAGTAAAGAAGCATATGTAGAGTGAGGGCCGAGTGCTAAAATAACCTGTATCAGACTGACGGGTTACACCACAGTCCAGCACGTCTGTGAATCAAATGAAAGCTACCTCAGTAGGGTCAAAGTAAACAAGCATAGCTGGACCCCTGTAAGGGATTACCTAAATATGTACATATAGCACATAGTGTCTGTAATATGGTACTGTGCAAAAGCCTTGACCCCCCCCCCCCCCAATTTTTTTAATTTTTATTTCTAATAAAACAAATAAA
>VOQJ01031249.1:8157-28069 GCA_015052665.1 Apistogramma diplotaenia
CTGCAAGCGCAGCGAGTGTTGGTGGAGGGGGGGGGGGGGGCCCCTTTTTAAAAAAAGGAAAACACCCCGCCCCCCCCCCCCCCCCGGGGGGGGGGGGGGGGGGGGGGGGGGGGGGGGGGGGGGGGGGGGGGGGGGGGGGGGGGGGGGGGGGGGGGGGGGACGTGATAAGACTGCAATGAGGTGGAGGATAAAAACCGGGAGAGAGAGAGAGTGAGAGAGAAAGAGGGAAAAAAACGATTGGCTTTAGGATGCAGGTCCGCTTCTCCACAGTGCAGCCCGTGGGAGCTGCGGCACTGGTCTGCTGAACAGGCGTGCAATGCGCGGAGTTGTAACCTGGACGTAATAATGGTGAATCCTCTCCTCATCTCAAACACAACAGGGTAATTCATAGAGGGGAGAAAAAGGGGGGACGCAGGCGCCGGAATTAATCATGCAATAAGGCGGCGTGCAACTGCTAGTTTGTATATGAGGCACAAAGCGCGCAGGGTGGGTTCCTCCTCACCAGAGGAGCCAGTTCAGTTCCTCATCATAAACAGATTACAGGAGACACAACAGAGTCACAGACAATGGGCCCCATAAACTTTCTCCTCACGTTGCCCGGGTACGCATCCCAGTTAAAAAAATAAAAAAGAAGAAGAAAAAAAGAAAAGAAAAAAAATACCCCGGCTGTTCAGCTATACCGACAATAATTTATAATCTCATTAGTTTATTCATCTCTCCTCTCTTGCCCTTAAGCACCGACGGATTTCGTGAAACCGGTGTGTGTTACCATGGCGACTCGTGCCAGCTGGCTTTCGTCGTGCGCGCGCGCGCTCGAGGACGCACAAAGCACCAGTGGGGAAAACTGTGGTGACTTTTATGAGGGGGGCACAGCGGAGATTATAGCGAGACCCAGAAGTCTGCACGGCCTACATCAAAACACCTGTCCTGCCAAATGGAGGTGGTGGGCGCAACAGATGCCGCCCAGATCGAGAGCAATGAAGCCCCCCTACCAATACCGAATTGAGCTCCCCACATCAGCTAATCACGACCTGCTAGGTGGCTGCTGCTCCATCGATATTTCTTCTAAGTGGCAGCTATGGAGCCCCTGTGAAGACCGGCGTCTCCAGTGGACCAAAGGGAGGGTCTCAATAAAACACCACATGGTGCCACGGTTTTGAAAACACGCATTCAAAACCGTTCAACTATCAGTCAGCCGGTTTCATGGCTATAGGAAAAGATTTAATAACAACATGTCTTCTACATTACTGAGCTGAAAGTTCAATTTTCAGTTCAATTTCACATTGATTTCAGCGTGCATTAAGGTGAATAACCTTGAGGAAATGGAGAGGTGCATTTCTCCCTCATGTTCTCCTTCCTCTCTCTCTCTCTCTCCAACCCCCGACCCCCACAGTTGTGTGTGTATGTTTTTGTGGGAGTGTGTTGGGGGGGGGGGCATGGGGGGGGTGAGTGGGGGGTTTCTCTGGAGATTCCTATCAGAAACAGTAAGACGGTTCCAGTAATATCAGGGAGATGTAGATGATGGTTATAGATTTCAGGGCTCTCAGGTGCATTAGTCTGTATTACAGCTTCCCCACAAGGCTACTTAACGCTCGCTCGCAGTGGAAACAGGCTGGCAGATGCGGAGCATGTATGCACAGCCACATGAACGCATGCATTTGTGGAGATTGCTTACTGAGGCATGCACACATTTAATTCGCCTACACCATGCAGGAATGCTTATGTTTATAAATAAGCTTCAATCGGGCAATATTGCAGGTTTCGTCTTGAGATATTACTGTAATCTCTGTGACAGGCGTAATGTGATGCCAGACCTGGGGTCATTACTGTCCACTTCAAGGTGCAGTGCTGCCAGTGATGGAGAATCTGGGAGAAAAATACTCCTTTTTTTTCACAGTGGTGTTGTTGTTGAACCGTGGAGGCTCCCTAAATTAAGGAAACAAACAGAGAGGAACTGAGAAGATGGTTATCAGGCACCATCAGATACCTACGTGTCTGTTCTCTGGGGGCAGGAGCCGCTCTGAGCACATAAAGTACTTTTTTAGAGTGTTGACGGGGCCTCTAAAGTAGGGGATCTATTTATACTGGCCTAGTGCTGTCTATGGAGCTGTCCAGTGCTGAAATGGATGGGGAGTCATGCTGTTTCATTTGAGCCACTTCTCCTTTCTTCCTCCTCCGCTTGCTCCTTCTCCAAAGGCTTTTCCTTACTCCCATCTGAATTGTTTCTGTCAGATTTTACTTAGATTCCTTATTTCATACACCCCCCTTTCTTACTTCCTTTCCTTCTCTCCTGCTTTCTTCCTTCGTTACTCTCTTACTTTGATTCCCCTGTGGGCAATTGTCAATTCAGTCTGGTTTACTTGCTTTGATTTCTTCCTCCTTTGTTTTTTTCTCCCTGCTCACTCCATCTTTCTTTCTACTGAGGACACATTGCACAAAGTGGTCATCCCAGTTTGTGCAGCTCTCTCCAATTACACTTTCACTCATGAGCCGTCCGCTGGGACTGCCTTGTGTGCGTGAAAGCACACATACTCTGAACTTAAGGATAAGTATTGAAAAAAGTAAGAATGCAACTTATTCCTTGGTCCAAGGAGCTCCTTAAAGTTATATGTTAAGTCGTCCCCAAACACACGTTTGTGTTTCTTTGGGGCTAGCACTGTCCTCTAGTCTCTGCTTACTAAATGCAATGAGGCAATCAGAAATGCAGGCTCAGAGGATCATGCACTCTGTAGCAGGATGTAGAAAGCAAGTGAAAGAGAAGAGGGAGAGAAGGAGCAAAAAGGGGGAAAATACATGCCAGCTGTTCAAGGGGGTGAAAGGGAAGACAATGAGCAGTGAGCACTTGGGGGGGGGGGGGGGAGGATTGGCTGACAGGTAAAGGGGGGGAGTGTAAGGGGGAGCCAACAGATAGACGAAATAGGTATTTGGGAGGAGGGGGGAGGAATGCCAGGAGGGCAGGCGGTTCTGTCATTAGCTCCAGATTAAAGCAGAGGGCAACTCCAAAGGACTCACCTCTGATTCACACAGTAGTACTGCAGGCAAGGACAAGCCTCCCGGGAGACATGGAACACACATACACACACACATGATGAAGACAGGGCAGTGATTCAAAGGATTACTCACGGGCTCACGAACACACACATAAACAGGCATACACATATAGGCATATATAACACTACCACCCCCCCCCAATCCTCATTTACACACGAGATACACTGTGACTCATGAGAACATGCAGACTCCCACACTCATGCAAACAGCCATGCCACACACATTTTCTCACACACATACACATCATTGAACTAATTAATCAAATCTCCTGTTTTAATTAGGATTCAAATCAGTTGCTATGGGAACCTTGCCCTCTTGGAGTCTTAAGGTAAAGGCGGCTGCTGCTGCTACTGCTTCCAATGACTCAGGGAAGGTGTCCGAGGGGGACACATTCATAATACCTACGTTGATTCAGCTGGCTGCATTCTACATTCCATTTTCACACAGACGCATTTTTCTGGGTAGGCCTGAGGTGCCCGATGTGAACTTCAATTTGGGCTCAGTCATACAGAGGGACCAAAAAAAGGTGGAACATTATGACGGCTAACGTTGCAGCCAAACGAATATGATATATTTTGTCACGAAAAGGCCATATATGTTAGCGTTTAAAGGTGAGGTTCACAGTCTGCAGACGCCCGTCCAATCGATCACTAGCTCAAGCCTGGCATTTTTGCTCTGAAAGTTTTCGCATGGAGACACACGCAAAGGTACTTTCACACAGTTCTAATATGGTGCTTATCCTTGCTATTACCACAGCCTTGCAATTTTGGGTGCGCAATCGCTTTGTGCTCACATGCCTTGTCCCAGTCACAGTGTTTTCACAGAAGCTCCATTAGTGATCAGTAGGATTTGTTTGTGAAAATCACTGTCAGAAGAATCAATATTCCTGCATTTGTGTTAATATTATTCATGCAGAGGAAATATTTATTCGGTGACTAATTCCTGAGGTCTATTTAAAGCAGTGTGGATGTTTTAGTGTTAACACTGTTTCATCTCACATCCTGATAGACTCTTATCTTAAAAGACTGGATGATAGAGCTCAAAGTGTAGCGGAATCACGGCGCCTTCATCTGCCCAGAGAGCCTTAATATCAGCTCAGGTGAAGGCCGGACCTGATGAATTAAAAAAGGAGAGGATGCCAAGTGAAGCCATTAGGATCCAGGAACTCAGGCGTGTGTCTGGCTCACTGGTTGTCATGGTTGCGGTGTTTATCACCTCTTTCTGCCGACAGAAGCCCAGGGGCAAATCAGATTGGCTTCAGACAGAGAGGAAAAGAGAGAGTTGGTGAGTGAGGGGGAGGACATATTGGCACAACGGAAGGGGGGAAATGCCAACACGCTGCTGAGTGAAGGCTGAGGAGGAGCGTTGGACAAATGTCAACGTGGCTTATTCATAGGATGTTGCTTTTAACTATATGACTGTGACATAACGTTTGAAGTAGAGTGTATTAGACTAATTCAGTAAACCCTCACTATAGGTATTTCTGTTAATGCACCCAAATGCGGCAATTTGGGGAAATTAAACATTTTTCCCTTGTTACCTTCTCTATTTACACCTGATGTAGTAAATATCTCCCTGCAAAGGCGCTGAATGCATTCATGCACATTCTAAAAGCTCTGGCATTTGATGAAAAAACACTAAAGGATAGTCCTCTAATGGAAGTCTTAAAGCCAGATAAACCTCAAAGATCCGGAGTAAATCTCTCCAACCCCCCCAACCCCACCCCACCCCCATCCCCCGTGGCCTGTGCCTGCCACCTAGTGGCCCCTAAACCAATGAGCCATTTATGATGACTTTCCAAGTGCAACCTGTGTGGTGAGGTGCAAATTTAATGAAGTTGTCATGATCCTGGGCCGTTGTGTTTTAAGTTTTGTTTTTTTAAGTTGTGTTGTTTTGTTATGAATTAGGATTTTAGTTTGTCATTATTTTCTGTTTTACCTGTGTTAGTTCCTGTTCCCTCTAGTTATCTTTCCCATGGTCTGTGTTCAGGTGTCAAGTCTGTTGTGTTTGTTTTATTTTCACCGTCCATTTTCTTTTGTGCCTTGTGTTTAATTTTGTTTCCTTAGTTTCGTTAATGTTAATTCACCTGTTTGCCCCAGCTGTTCCCACTCACCCCTCGTCTCAATTTTGTCCCTTTTGTCAGTCAGTCAGTCTTGTTGTAACTTTCATAAGATTCAATTCCTTCAGTTATCTCTGAGATCTCCAGTGCTCCTTAGCTTTCTTACCCAGTTTAGGTTTCTTTTCGTTACATTTGTTGCCTTGGTTTATTTTTGTCCTCTATGTCCTGCTGCCGAAATAATTGGGTCCACTCCTCCTTCACACGCCACACGGCCTGCGTCCACGCACGGTGACAGAAGTGCAAATACCACTAAGTGACAAGACAGTATTGCCTTTAAAGTCACCTCTGACCGCTTACGTGGCTTAAGGAGATGAAAACCCAAGACATTTACCGGTTGTGACAAGTGTCCTGTTGGATATGATCAATCTAGCAGTTATAATCATAAACAGATGTCCGCTTGCATTCAGGTGGTTGCTTGTCGTCGCCCGTCCCGGCCTTGAAGCTTATTACAATGTAACGACTCCTGACTGCTCGGCGCACACGTGTTTATTTATAAACCACACCTCTTAGCCCATATAGCCAATCAGCGGACGTCATAGTTCAGCGCATAATCCTCTCAGCAAATCACAGCGCTCGTTGTTTATGGGTGGAGAAGAAAATCGCAGATACTGAGGCCCTTCCGCTGTCTGCAGGGAGGAAGGTATGATTTCACCCTTTTGACCGGCTTCGTAAAGTATTTGTTAAAAAAAAGACTCCGTGTTGTTTTTGTTTCAGACGTTTCAAACAGATTTCTAACAGAACCAGACAACGCTTGCTGACATTAAATCATTTCTTTCTCTCACTTGTTTTTTTTTTCCTCTCTAAATTCCACTTGCTCCTGATGGTCTGTGAGATGAAAGGTTCAGGCTTTGCTGTGGGGTGGTCAGACAGGGTCGGATTTTAGCTGACATCCAGCTGAATAGGGCGAAACCACCAGACAGTTGGGTGAATAGCTGTATTGTGGCTGCTGGCTGGTTGGTGTGTGTGTGTTCAGTTTCAGATCTATAGGCCCACGCCACAGGGAGAGTCTTAATCTGAGTTGTTTTGGACGCAGAGCTCTGAAATTTAGTTCTTCTTTCCTCGTCTGTCAGGTCTTCATCATAGCGCTGTGCGGGCTGACACGGTGTGCTGCCGTACTAAGGAGTAAATTGCCGTTGACAGTGACTTGTCCTGTTGTTTATGGTCGGCCCTGGCTGTCAGCTCCCACTGCCAGAGTCTCATCATCCCTGCCGAGGATGCCGCAAACAAACAAGTCAAGAAACGCCCCAGCGCCTGACTCTCCGGGCTCGGTCCAAGTAGGAGCTGCAGCAGACGTTACAGAGCCGGAGTCCCGGGAGGAGATTCAGGCTGCTGGGGACTCGAGAGGATGGGTAGAAGGGAAGGATAATGTTGGAGACAGAGAAATCATCAAGTCACCCAGTGACCCCAAACAGTACAGGTAAAAAAAAAAAACCCATTCCTGCTAGATTCCTGTGATAATTTAAATAATTCATTATACTGTAGAGATGTTACATGATTTATATTTTCTATTATGTATGGTATTCTCAGTCAAAGGAATTAATATGTTTTTATCTACAATGAAATACATTTTGCTTAGGTTCTGCATTCATAACTGTGAAAGTGCTGACAAAACGACCCAGATCCACTAACCCAGATCCAAAAAGTGATATCGAGCCTTCCATCCAGCTGGATCAGTGCAATATTATTTTAGTCTGATGGGATGATTTCATGCTTTAAGCACAGACCACCGCCTCGGGCCTCTGTGGGGCATAGATGGAATTTTTGCTGTGAAAATGTATAGCACAAGACAGGGTGAGAGGGTCTAAGATACAATCTGCAAAGGGATAACTGTTAAGCTGTTAAGAGAAAGCAATGAAGGCTCTGAAACTCAAATGATACGACAGTGTTTCTCCGAGCTCCCTGTGTTATCTCACCTTTGACTTTACTCTCCCTAGGTACATTAAGTTAGAAAACGGGCTGCAAGCTCTGCTCATCTCAGATTACAGCGGACCGACAGAAAATGAAGACTCAGATGAAGGCGAAGAGGAAGAAGAAGAAGAGGAGGAGGAGGAGGATGAATCTGGAGATGGAGCAGAGTCTGAGGAAGACGATGAGGATGAGGGCAGCGATGATGGAGAGGATTACAACGAGGTGAAAAAGAAGAAAGGAAATGCAGAGAAACAGGTACTGAGGAGACTTTATTTATGTTCTGTAAAACTACACAATCTATAATGTGCCACAAAAATTAAAGACTGGGAACTACTTCAATTGTCTCTGTTATGCTTTTCTTTAACATTTTTTTTACTATTACAGCGGTGGATGCGCTCATCAAACATGGTCAGAGTTTCAAATATTGCAGTCAGTGTATATACTCTGCCTCTTAAGTGAAATTATTACGATCTGTTAATCATGTAGAGCTATCCCAGTACAGTCTAAGAGTAAACATGTGTATCTGAAACCTCTATTCGTACTGTATATTGCCTTTGGCATTTAAAAGATAAGGTTAGTTTTTGTTGTTGTCAGCTAAGGCCATAAAACTATCAAACTCAACAATTTTGCGGTCCAAGTCTCGGTACTTTATTATCTTGGTTTCTGTTTTTATGGTCTTCTTTTTGGCAGCGAGATAAACAGAATATCACCCAAGTTTTCCCTGAAGTGCAATGCCAGACTCAGATATGCCTCGATATCCTGTGTTTCAGTCTGCGGCGGCGTTGTGTGTCGGTGTGGGCAGCTTCAGTGATCCCAGCGATCTCCCCGGCCTCGCTCACTTTCTGGAACACAGTGAGTAATTAATCCAGCAGTCAAGTATTGTAATCTATTTTTTTGTTGTTGTTGTTCTTCTTCTTCAGTTGAGTTGTTTCTCCATCCCCCCAGATGCATCCTCAGATATGTTTCCTGTCACAGATAGATAGGATAATTTAAATGCATCCTTGTGTAGTTTGTTTTAATTATTCAGTGTGCCTCTCAGCCTGTTTTGTCTAGTTCAGTATCACTTAACAATATGTGACATTTCCCAGAATATCCCTCTCCAGAGGGACCGAATCTACCCACTGTGGGGCCACGGGGCAAAAATGTAGTTTTCAGGCTCCTTTTGACCCACTTTTCCTCCTGCTATCTGTGCATTGTGCATCGAACTTATCACTTACAAATACCCATTTACCACATAGAATGCATAATTGTTTAAAGACCTACCAAAGATTGTTGTATACCATCTACTTTTGATCATTTACACCTTTTTATTGTATCTCTTTTTTCGTCCTATACGTGATATAAGCACAGTGATGCCTATAATATTCATATAGAAGGAAAACCTCAGAATAAATAATTTACCACCAACCAAATGACACTGGACGTGGGGTCTTTGGGGCCCCTGGAAGTCTGGGGCTTGTGGGCTGATGTGTCTATTTCGCATTGTTGGCATATAAGCCTTCCCTCCCCTACAACAATTAGGCAAGAGCTCACTGCATTCAGTGTGAGAAAGCAAGCAAAAAAAACAAAACAAAAAAACTGAGCTTGGCTTGCACAAAATGCCACATAACTTCAGAATTGCAATCCAATCTATTGATGCTACTATCAGCAGAGAAATTGTTATCTGTCTCCTCTACCAATTGTGATTGTTGAACATTGTTTCCAAATGATCATTCTGAAAGGAAACCCTTTCTCACGCTGTCACCAAATATTCCCAGCACTGTTTAGAGTTATGTGCGCAGCTACATCTGAGCCAGAGTTATCAAAATTCTATTAAGGCTGAGCTAGAAATGTGATGCGTTATTGTCTGCGTTTGTGTCATTGTCCACATAAATAGGAAAACAACAAAAGACGCATCATACAAGTAGCTTCGGTAGATTATTTTCTTTACGTTCCCTTTTTTTTTTTTTTGATGATGATGATGATAATGATGATTTACAATCCCTTCTCTCTTTTCACCCTCGCTGTTATTTCACTGTCTCTCAGTGGTGTTTATGGGCAGCGAGAAGTATCCATCAGAAAATGGCTTTGATGCTTTCCTCAAGAAGCACGGCGGGAGCGACAACGCCTCCACCGACTGTGAGAGGACCATCTTCCAGTTTGACATCCAAAGGAAAAACTTCAAAGAGGCTCTTGACAGGTTAGGAAGAGTCCAAGGGTTTTTTGTTTTTTGGGAGGTGGTGATGATGTACAGATAAACACAGAGACAAGAAAAAAAAGAGGAGGAAATAAAGACATATGAAACAATGGAGACCGTTAGAACAGTTAGAGCTGCTGACTGGCTCGTTGAGGTAGTGTGGATCACTGGTTAATCACTTGGAAATATATTGGATATATATCTGCTGTTGTCTGTCATGTGTATCCATCTCCATCCGATTATGTCTGACCTGTGCTCGGTGCCTCTGTCGGCCCATCTGGCTGGTTTCTGCCCTCTGATTGCGACCGCTTTGTCCTGTCATCCTCTCAGGTGGGCACAGTTCTTCATCTGCCCCCTGATGATTCGCGATGCCATTGACAGGGAGGTGGAGGCTGTTGACAGTGGTGGGTCTTGGTCCCTATGTGCATCACTCCTTCATTTTGAGAATTTATATATATTCTTTTAGTGTGTTTTCTGCACACATCTCTCTATAATGCCATAAATATTTGTCTTTTTCTTTTCTCTACCATTTTTCCTTTCCTGTGTCCCTCCTTCTGTCTATCAGAGTACCAGCTGGCTAAGCCATCTGACTCCCACAGGAAGGAGATGCTGTTTGGCAGTCTGGCCAAACCTGGACACCCTATGGGCAAGTTCTGCTGGGGTGAGTTAGTAAACACAACCGCTGGGACAAATAATACACGTAGGGCCTCCTTGGGGTATGTTCAGCAATAACAAACAGGAGGGCTGAAACCGGTGCCAGTTTACCTGCCTTCTGATATCTCTGCATGTGTAAGCCCTTGTTTCTGTCGTGCTTTATATTTGTGAATTGATTCCTGACTTGTCACAATATCAGGGAATGCGGAGACGTTGAAACAGGAGCCGAAAAGACAGAAGATCAATGTGTACGAGCGGCTGCGTGGCTTCTGGAAGAAATACTACTCTGCCCACTACATGACTCTGGCTGTGCAGTCAAAAGGTCAGGCAAATCTACCCTATCCATTATGCATCAAGAACTAGCTGATTAGTAGATTGACAGAAATGTAATTGGTTTCAATAATTTCATACGCCAAACGAACCGATTCATTGAAAAGGCAATCTGTGGATTAATCAAAAATTCAGATGATCATTATCTCTAATAAGGATCCTCTTCATCCATGTTCAGCCAACTGCAGATAATCATTCCCACATCAGCTCGAATTGCTGTATTACTCAAAACAAAGTCACATACAAAGTATCTAATATGTTTTCTTGATTTCACTGAAAATATCACACAGCTAATTAACTACTGTACAGCTTGCAAGTAAAATGATGAAGTGTTGACATTTGGTGCTGAGAAATGCCATCCCCACGAAAGAATTACTGGACCTCAGTAAAATTCATTTTTGTTCTACCTCCAATAGTGTCTCCTAAAATTCTGCTACTGTAGAGGGACGTGAAGGTGTTACAGTGATCGCTGACTGGAGTAAAAAGCCTAAAAATATTTATAACCATCATTTCTGTTGGAAAATGATAAAGCGCTGAAATGTTAAAGAATGAAGACTCCTTTCCTCTAATAAAAATAATTTAGAATATTCACAAAATTGCATCTTGGTTAACAAGATGCAAGATGCACGATGCAATTTTATTTTTTTTAATGACCTCCAGTGCTTTGAATTGTTTGTTGCAGCACTTTGTGTGTCTGTGCACATGTGTACTCCAGGTCATCATTATGATATCACACATTACACTAGTTATTCTGGTTGTGGTCAGAGGTGAAATTGACCTGAAAGCATTTGATCAGAGAGTGCCGTTAAATTCTGCTTTTCAACCTCATAGGCCTTACGATTTCAGCTTGTTTAATCTGGCAACACCTGGTGCTAATTCTGAAGGTGCTCCAGTCCATTCTAAATGACACAAGTATCAGTCGGTATTGCTAGAAAAAGCTTTTTTCCGTATCATCAGGGAAAACATCTGTTTTGAAGCACAGCTAAACAATCCCGCCTGTTTTTTTTTACATCATGTTTTATTAAAGAAAACAGCTACACATCCATTTTCTTAACCATTTATCTAGTTCAGCGTCACAGGGGGGGTTTGGAGCTCATCCTAGCTGCCATAGAGCAAGCTTCCCAGTCTGTCGCAGGGCCAAGACAGAGAGACAGACAACAGTTCATGCTCAAATTCACACATGCAGCCAATTTACTGTACTGCATGTCTTTGGACTGTGGGAAGAAGTCGGGGTACCCAGAGAGAACCCGCACAAGCATGGGGAGAAGATACAGTCTTCACACAGAGAGGCCCCAGCTGGCCGGCACATTCGAACCAGGAGCCCTCTCGCTGTGAGGCAACTGTGTGAATAGATTGTAGATTTGGCACAAGTGAACATTTGCTCTTTTGTCTGAACTAAAATGATGTACTGTATTGTTGAAAAACATGCTTGCATAATTTTGTTTGGATTCCATTAAGTAATTTGAAGTCTGCATGGGGAAAAGGCTAATTGTGTCACAATTAAATTATCATGCTATGCATTAAAATGTACAGCCTACAGTGCTCAATATAAAAGCTACATACGCACTATACAGTAAATGAATACTTTTAAATTCCGATTTATGTTTCTTTGCATTAGCAATATTTCAAAACTGCAAAACAGGTCTGCACCTTTTTATAGTTAGAAACACAGAAAGTCGTGAATTTTCATTTACATCTTACAATTATATCAAAGAATGTAAAGCTACATGGTACTGTAACACAGTTTCCTTTCTAAATAAGCATTTAAACAAGTGTTCTTAAAGCATTGAATTCTTCCCAAATCCCAGAGTTAGTTTTTTTTTTTTCCCAGCCAGAATAATTGAGACGCACTCAAACTCTAATTTATCCTCCTTCACTCATTGCGTCCTTTAGAGAAGCTGGACACTCTGGAGGAGTGGGTCAGAGAGATCTTCAGCAAGGTGCCTAACAAGTGAGTATTCAAGGAGAGGCTCTCAGTCACTGTGATGAGGAGCTGGTGCTATATAGATTGAGTCTCAATATCCTTTGCTCAAATGTAAATGTCAAGCCTTTTTACCGTCTCTGTCTCTGCTTTCTTCATCTCAGATGTTTTTTTTTTTCTTCAAAATTATGCACCTGGAAGGGATCTCTTCTCCCTAAAGTGGAGCTGAGCTGAATTGGTGTTCTTTACAGAGCTTCCGTATGCTTTATGAGTCATCGCAGAACATTTTTTAGTGAATCGGTGTCAGTGTTACACAAAAAACACATAACCTCCAGTTTTTAAGGCTTTCATTTCAATTAAAGGATTAAATTTTCACATGCTCGCATCTATTCCTTTAAAATTGCCTGAAGTGACTTTAACTTCTTTAGATGAACTAAATTAATTTTCATCAAGCTTTAAATGAATGAAAGGATTTTATAGCTCTGCCTGACAAAAAATAATGTGCTATTACTTTTCCAATTGTGTAAACAGTAATTGGAGACAGACATCCTCAATCTTGTACTTGAAACCTTTTCCATTAACTATCTTCTGTGTTACTTAAAACATTAGGGTGGGTTGAAGTCACTTTAATTACAAATTGTCACTCTTTAATTGATGTTAATCCTTATAGTAGTGTTTTTATGTTTATAGTGGTCTTCCCAAGCCAGATTTCTCTGATATGCTGGATCCTTTTGACACACCGGCTTTCAGCAAGCTATACAGAGGTAATAATCCAACATACTGCATATGTCTGAGTACATCTGATAAACTGATGTTTCCCACCTATAAATGAGTCTAACAGGTCATGAGATGGTTTAAAGCAGTGGTTCTCAAAGTGGGCCCTTTGAGTTCGCCCAGAGGTCAATACTTACAGCACACTGATCTCCAGAGTAATTTGGGATCATCAATAAAAACATGCTGTGCCAATTGCATACCTAGTTGTGGGTCATCTATGCAAATAAAAACAGGCACATTGGTTCCATTACTCCCTTCTACATTTGGGCCAATAGAAGCGCTAACATGATTGTGACACCATTTCAATCCTGCGCAATCCATCACTCTCTGCTTATTAGCCAACTGGCTAGTTGGTGAGCACAAAGAAATAATTCACTCCACATCTTGAAATGACACTAATCCCAAACCAGCTTTCACTCAGTCCCTGTGATGATGCATATACAGACATTTATATTGAGTCTGAGTGTTTTGAAAACAGCGGCCGGAGACCAGAATGTGTAATATTTCAGCTGAGATGAGTTACTTGAGGCTGTCAAGTTGATTCCAATTGCAGTTTTAAATGGGACGTATTGTTCTCATTTCCAGCTCTACCAGAGTAGTTTTTCACAGTTAAAATTGAAAATAAGTTTAAAAAATTATGTATGTAGGGATTTTACTGTATGTAGATGCTCAGTTTATCCACTTTTTTTAGACAAGAACTTTTGATTAACACATTAATAAAGATATTCCCTTTGACTGATATCATACAGAGCCAAAAGTAGATAGAACTGTTGGAAGCAGTGTTTATAGCAGTTTGATTACTTGGGAATACTTACAGACATGCAGATTTAATTATTTGAAATTTAGCCATGATATTGGTATCCACCACTGTAAAAATGTAAATATACTGCTCAAAGAAAATAAAGGCTTTTTAATAAGAATATAGCATTAAGTCAATTAAATGTCTTGTCAGTTCAGTAGCAGAGGGGGTTGTTAATCATTTTCAGCTGCTTTGGTGTTAATGAAATTAACAACGGGTGCATTAGAGGAGCACCAATGAGATAACCCTAAAAACAAGAATGGTTATATAGGTGGAGACCACTGACATTTTTTTTCTCTCCTCATCTTTTCTGAATATTTTTTCACAAGTTTTCTATTGAGCTAGGGTCAGGGAAGCACCATTTGCATTTGCCATAGAATACCTTAATTGTCAGGTCCACCACTGGCACCCTGTGGGGTTGGCACCTATCCCAGCTGTCATAGGGCAAGAGGCAGGGTACACAGACAGACAGCCATTCACACCTATGGGCAATTTAGAATCACCAGTAACTGCATGTCTTTGGACTGTGGCAGGAAACCCATGTAGACAGGGGGAAAACGTGCAAAATCCACACAGAAAAATAGGCCAAAGTGGAATTGAACCCAGACCTTCTTCCCGTGAAGCAGCAGTGCTAACCACCATGCCAATGTGCTGCCCTTTTTTAAATTTTAAAAGCAGTGTGTATGATGGAGAATAAAAAAAATGCACAGTAGGTCCCCTTTATTCAATTATATTTTAAATATATGTAATAGAAAAGGGAAAGCGCTCTGACATAATTAGATTGAAAAGTTTCAGAATGTGAAAAGTTGGTGGCCTCACGGTCGGGCTCCAAAATGTCACAGAACCTCGAGTTTAAAGGACAAGATCAAGCTCTCTTCTAATCTGTGCTTTAGCTGTCAATGCCAGGGTAGTTTTACCTCTCTAGGCCTCTAAAAAGGTGGAAAATGTGTCTTTTAATTCAACTGCTGGATGGTGCTTCACCATCTGTTTGCATTTGCAGTTGTTCCGGTTGGGAAAGTTCATGCTCTGAATATCACCTGGGCTCTTCCTCCTCAGGAGAAATTCTACAGGTGAGCTGCAAAAAGATGATATACAATGTAGAAGATATATATATATATATATATAAAGATATGCAGACTATGCTCTTCCCTCACTTGAGAGAAATTGCATAAATTTTTACCCATGCCTGTCTTTTTCATGCAGTGATGCCTCTTCATATAAATATAGAATTAGACCAGCCGAAGATACCATGCTTTTTACCCTGATTGTAAATGGATTGCATCAATGTTTTTTGTTTCTCCTTTTCATTTTTGTCAGAGTGAAGCCTCTCCACTACATCTCTTGGCTGATTGGCCATGAAGGCACAGGAAGCATCCTCTCAGTGCTTAGGAAGAAGTGAGTGTTATTGCTTCTGTCTGTTTGTTTTTCTGATTTGAGGGCACTCCAAAACCCAATTAAAAGCTCTTCAGTTTGCTGGGTATACATGAGCTTTTTTTCTCACTCTGCGCCAGCCCTGAGTGTTGGAGTCCAATCTTTATACTATACACTTTGCCATGCCACTTGACAATGTGATTCATACGTTCTCATCTCTGGATATGGCTGCACAAGTGCATTTCAGCCTCTTGTTGCTAAGTGGTGAAGTGATTTACCAAACCTTGTGGCATCCCACGACACCAAGAGCCCATCCAATGCTCGCTTTACCATCAGCACCACTTGGATAGTCTGATAGAATGCGCCTATTTACTGTGTGTGATGCTTTCAATTGTTGATAAATGACAACACTGAATTTTGAGTGTACTTTGACACAATTCCCAAACAGCAAAGGCAGACGAGTGGTTGTTTTTATTGAATTCAGACAATCTCAGCACAAAGGGCCAAGAGACCAATTTGAGAATGGGAGCATGTTGTCCCCCTCTGTGAAATTTGGAAACTGTCTGTCCATCTGTAGAACATTACTGATCAAATGCCTCAAATTACTATTTCATTGTTTTTGCAGATTTTTCTCCATTGATAAATCTATTAAAATATACACCATATAAGACAATTTTAATGGTACCCTTTTTAAGTGCAGTATGGAAAGGTTTTAGATCTATCCTAGTTACCTGTTCTAATGCAGAGCAGACTTCTCAAACAAACCTATCCTTTATTAAGCGCATCATTACATAAATGGAATATGTCTTTATACAACTGATGTTTTCACCTTGATGTAGTACCCAACAAGTGTCTTAATTTTTCAACTTATTGAAAACCATAAAGTACCATTAAACATTTCATGCCATCTCTTAATTTGAAGTTTTTTAAAGTTCTTGTCACTCCCCCAGTAGCAAGTGAAGTGTTTGGAGGAGTGTTAGGTGTTTGCAACCAGGAAGCATCAAGTGACATATCTGCTGAATGCCCTACATTTATTTAATGCCCATTCAATTTACAGTATATGGCAGTGAGTAATTCTTTACCCACATGCCTATTTGTGTTAATTTATTATTATATTCTCATGTCTGTGTTTCCAAAGGTGCTGGGCTGTGGCTTTGTTTGGAGGAAACAGTGAAACTGGCTTTGACCAAAACACCACCTATTCCATCTTTTCAATCTCCATCACCCTCACTGATGAGGGTTTCCAAAACTTCTATCAGGTAAAGAAAACACTTGACATTTGTTACTACTTCTTTTGTTTTAGGAAAATGGAAAAAGAGACACTCGGGAGGAAATTAAATTAATTACTGGTTTATGCAAAAATCTGTCATGCATGTTTATTATTTCTTGTAATATCATAAAGAGTCAGAATTTCTTCATTATTAAAACACTGGGAGAAGCTGGCATACTGCAGGTAAGGTCAAGGAAGACCTTTGCATCAGTTGCTATGACAACCTTTGTCTTTAACACAAAGGCAGTGCCTGATAATTCAGCAAGAGGACCATTTCCTGTTCTTCAGTACGTAATGGAAAAATAGCCTGCTCAACATTAGTGGGGTAATTGCTGTATAAATGCTTAAACAACCTTAAGAATATTGTGGATCAAGAGCACTTGGTTTATAAAGAGGATCCTGTCAATTCAATGAGGAGGACAAGAATTTTCTGAATAATATGAAATGAAGTCAATTGTAAGCTAAATTACTGACATGCAGTATTTGTAGTACCACACCTGATGCTCACATGCAACAAGTCCATCAACTACACAATCATATTGGTTACAAATGTTCCACAGAAGATGTGGTGGAAGTACAGCACACGACTTATGTGTTCGCTTACTGTTTAATTCGTTTTAGTCATTGCTTTTAGTGTTAGGAATACCCCTTACTTGATTCATATTCCTATGCAGATATCTGCTTATAGAGAACAGCTTTATTTATGTAATTATTTATTTATTTTAAATGTACCCTTTAAATAAAATGACTTGATTAGAGGGATCGACGGACTCAAGGTGGATGACACTAAATGGTGTCAATCTTGACATCAAAATTATAGTGTGCCATTGGATTACCAGTGACATGTGTCCCACTGTGCTTCTTCTCCTGTTAGACACTCAGCAAGCCAACTTAATATGAAACTAGTGCAGGCAATAAAAACCTCCTGCAGTTCAGAAAAGTGTTCCGTTACAGGTCTAATGCTGCATTTGTACAAGGCATTAATTTTGCTAAGATCTCGCCTTAGGTAGCCTATTGGATATTACAGAAAGAATGTTAGTAAAACATGTTAACACACAGAACACCATAAATACAAAGAAGAAATTTACACCAGTTATGACGTTACTGGTTCCTCCTGGCTAACTAGACTTGGCATAAAATTGGACACTGGCAAACATCAGTCCTTATCCAAAGATGATGAATCCACCTTACCTGCATTTCATATGCTTGTGAATAAACATGCTTTTTCTTACTTGGACAGAATGCACAAAGACTGGGGGATTATGCCTCAGACTGTGTATTGACACTAAAATAAGTAAGAACAGATTTTGCTATAAGACTGAGACCATGTAATCTGCCTGTATTTTTCATTAGTTGCCTAGCAGCTGGTCTCGGCAAGAAAGAGTCTGGTGCATAACTCCACTGTAAAAAAAGATATTATGTATTAATTAGCGTGTTAAACTGGTGAGGTTTGTTCCAGTCTTTCTGCTTGCTTAGCAAATCACTTACTGTCAGTGGCTTCACTGGTTTACTGATATGACAGAGGCATCAATCTTTTCTAACTCTGGATAAAGAAATACAGTAAATGCATATCCCAAGTGATTTTTTTTTTGTCTTAAACAGAGTCAGAGCTGAGCTTTCTGTTCACTGTTAATAATTATTTTTGTTTTTATTATTACTCTAATGGAGAAATATGCATTTACACATCTTACTCGAAAAGTGGGATTCAGACATGTATTGCTGAGCTGTGTACAATTTGAATTAAACCATTTTCCCATATCAGTTGTCAGAGCTTTTCTAATGACTGTAATCCAGTAACCACAGTTAACATGATTGACAGCTTCTTTGTTGCATCACTGTAATTGTTATGGATCATAAAACCTAACAATACCTACATGCCAGTTGACTGGAGAAAGGAAGGAGTAATTTTTCTTAAGTTCTGCTAACCAAAAAATTTTGATTACAATGTTGAAACACTTTAAGGCGTGATGCCTAATTTACCAGTCTGTGGCTTTCAACAGGTGACTCACCTGGTGTTCCAGTACCTGAAGATGTTGCAGACACTTGGACCACAGCAAAGGCATGTGACACACCCTAACCAAGACCTAGCCCTCAAATAGATCTTTAAATAGAGTCTATAAACATGAAGATACACCTAACAGTCCTCATTTTTCCAAAATGTCCTCACTCCGGTGGTCGTAATCCCAAGCTGGTCCTCACTAAGATAGCTAGACAAGGAAACCGACGCACACATCGTCTTACTAAACGGCTCAACAAGATAGATTTAGTTACAGAGAGGATTTTTTTCTCCACTTTGAAAGTAAGCATAACTCAGATGTTTTGTCTGACTGACTGACTTTTTGGTGCATTGTTGTGTGTGTAGTGGTAAATGCTGCTTTATTTGGGATACTGACATCATAATGTGTTTTGGTTGACTGTTCATTTTTAGATTTATAGCCTTATTATTTTTGTTTTTGTTATGTTCCTTATTCTATCTTAGAGAGTATTGGTGTTGTGACATGTAAGCTATTTTATGAGGTGAACAAAAGTTGTAATTCTTTCCTTCTGTCTGTTTGTGCACTCAGGATATATGAAGAGATTCAGAGGATTGAAGCAAATGAGTTTCACTATCAGGAGCAAGTAAGGCTAAAAACCTTCATAAGTTGCTGAGGTAGATGTGCTTCATGCATGTAGCAGTGAAATATTGTTTTTACCAAAAAGATTGTGTGAGTAAAGCTTGTAGTTGATTTTTCTCTTTTCCAGATTGATCCTATAGAGTACGTAGAGAACATTTGCGAAAACATGCAATTGTTCCCTAAAGAAGACTTCCTGACAGGAGATCAGTTGATGTTTGAGTTCAATCCAAATGTAAGTAGTTCAGTCGTCCTGGGAGTGAAACACTTTGAGGGCTTTTATTCTGAAGCACAAAATGTCCTTTTTTAGATAAAGATGTTAATGAAACAGGTCACTCTAAAGTAGAAGAATATAGATGCGTTTCTCACTGCTCCTTTAATGATTTTGCATAAAGTATATTTTAGAGCTGAGGCCCTGTTTTCTGCTGGTGGATGTTATTTTGCATCAAAAGGTACAGTCTAATTGTGGCTTTGCATATTTTCTTCACTGATAATAACGTCTGTTCTATATTTTTTTTTTGTCTCTTATTGTTATTGGCAGCCAAAAGTGTCTCATATTAAAGTTGATGTTTCTTAGAAACTTTGGGAATGTAATCTCACTCTCTTTGTTGCAAACATCTTTTGATGTGTGTGTGTGTGTGTGTGTGTGTGTGTGTGTGTGTGTGTGTGTGTGTGTGTGTGTGTGTGTGTGTGTGTGTGTGTGTGTTTGTTTGTTTGTTTGTAGGTCATCACTGCAACTCTGTCCCTCCTCACCCCTGAGAAAGCCAACCTGATGCTGTTGTCACCAGAGCATGAGGGCCAGTGTCCCCTCAGGGAGAAGTGGTTTGGCACACAATACAGCGTGGAGGGTGTGTGTGTGTGTGTGTGTGTGTGTGTGTGTGTGTGTGTGTGTGTGTTTACTGTCAGTGTAGCAGTTCCTTCGTACAT
>VOQJ01031254.1:5769-30319 GCA_015052665.1 Apistogramma diplotaenia
TTGTGCAGAAAAATCCCAGTTTCTGAAACACACAGGCTGGCCTGAGTATTTCAGAAACTGGGATTTTTCTGCACAACCATCTCCAGGGTTTATGAAGAATGGTCAGAAAAAGAAAACTGTGTCGAAGAGCACCTCTGAATGCACAACATGATGAACCTTGAACAAAAGGAGCTACAGCAGCAGAAGACCAAACCAGGTCCCATCACTCTCAGCTAGGAACAGGAACCCCAGGCCACAATTTGTAATGATAACAGACCATGTCAGATCTTCTCAATCTTGTTTCTTGAATATAATACTGAACTGTACTCAAATGGCCTCCACAGTCACCAGATCCTAACCAGATAAAGCACCTTTGGGGCATAGTGAAGTGGGAAATTCACATCATGGATGCGGAGCTGACAAATCTACTTTGTGATACTATCATGTTGATATGGATCAAAATCTCTTGTGTTTCCAACACCTTGTTGAATCACTGTCCAAAGGGGGCCCAACCTAGGGAGACAAAAATATAATGACATGGTGCAGTGCTTGGTGCATCACATGAAGGTCTGTAGAAGGCTGAGCCTACAGCAGCACAACTAAAGGCTCAGGGCCCCATGTCCCATACTTAACTATAAGCTTTATCAAAAAGTAAAGTTTTGAGTCTAATCTTACAGGTAGGGAGCGTGTCTGCCTCCCAAATTCAAAGTGGGAGCTGGTTCCATGGGAGCAGGAGTTTCCTATAAACTACAGGAACCACAAGTAAGCCTGCAGTCTGATAGTGAGTGCTGCTACTGATACTATGATACAAATTGATTCTTCAAGACTTTGTGTGTGAGGAAAAGGTTTTTTAATTCAATTTGCTATTTAAAAGGGAGCCAATGAAGAGAAGCTAATATGAAGAAGCTAATATTCTCGCTGCAAAGTGGAGGCTTTTTAAGGGGCGCAGTTTGCCATTAGGGAAACTCAAAAGAAGGCAGAAGAGTCAATCACGTCTGCAAGCTTGTTGAGGGTAATTGTTGTAAACTGAGAAGAACTGTATTCTGACGTGTCACCTGGTTTGTTTTTGCACAAATTCCTCAAACATTAAAATTGATGACTCCATATCCACCCACTGACCCCAGGCAGTTACAGTAATGGATTCCCTCCCAATGGTCAAGCGAAACCCACGCTCACGCTGAGAGGTGTGGAGTGAGCCTATAGTGACAAGAAGAATGAAGGAAACTTGGCTGTGTCACTGTGTTGGCAGTGAGTCACTGATCTCTTGGAATTAACAGCATGTCTTGTTGTCACAGTTGGTAATTCTACCTTTATGTGATTGAACCTATGGAATGTGTCGCTGTCCAACAGTGTATGTTGCAGGCACAGATATGTTCATGCCTGCATGAGAGGAAATAATGAATGCCTTTGTTTCACCCACCTGCCTGTATGCAAAAGCTATAACACTGCACTCTGCATATCTTAAAATTTGATCATCACATCGAGACGTCCTTAAACAATTTAAAAATATTTTTATCTGTTTTGATCTAATTGGTTTGATAGTGCTTGTGCATTCTCATGCAGCATGCCAGCCTTGCAATGTACCTTAAGTAACCTGCACATTTTGAAGCCAAGACAGAAATTCAGTGTATGGATTCAGAGAATAAAAGGAAGCATGAAGCACATGAAAGGCACCCCCCCACTTACTAGACATATTCAAACATCTGACACAAACTTTGGCATTGCTTTCAGAAGATAATCGACTCTGTGTGCATAATGGCATCATTACAAATTGAAAATCTAGCCTCAAGTGACTGATTAAGTTATAACAACTGCCCACAATGAAGCATGATTACTCGCATCATGTCTTTCCGATGTATGATTCATTGATGCGTACTGGCAGATTTAATAGTCTCAGTGCTCTAAAATTACACCGGCGGCAATTCAGGTAATCCTTACATCAGTTTGTCTCATCCAGAATTTGTCTCTACAAGTTTTGACGTACCATTCAAGACAAGCGTTACTTTGCTACTAAAAAAAAAAAAATAAGACCTGCTATTCGACTTGGGCAGCAGGTCGGTCCTCTGCAGTCTTGGGGTGGAGATGACTGACAGATAGAGGATTCACTTTAGTTGAAAGCAAAGGTGAATGTTCTGGATGCTTGGTACAGGTGTGCCCCTTTTATTTAGTGAAACTGGAGCACGCACCTGCGGCAGCAATTGTTTTCTGAAGTCATTCTTTCCACAGGTCATGCTGCAGGACAGTTACATCTAAAACGTAAAGAAAAACAAAACAAAACAAACTCTTTCTGAAAAGAAAAAATGTAATTAATTTGCAAAGGTGCAGTTTTGCTTCACAGCAACTGGATTTCTGCTTCAGCTGGCTGGCTGGGCCCCTCTCCCGTTTGGAGTTTGCCTCATCAGGTTCTCTACAGTTCTAAATTGACCATAGTTGTGATTGTGAGTGTGAACGGTTGTGTGTTTCTCTCTGTTGGCCCTGCGCTACGCTTGTGCGCCATGCCTTTCACCCAGTGTAAGCTGAGAGGTCAAAGGTCATGCAAGCTGAGGCTGCAGCTGTCCCTGCATCCCTGAGCCGAATAGGTTCAGGGATGCAGAGATGGTTGATTTAACTGAATCAAATGGTATCCAGGAGTTAACATGTACAGCTTTTAAAAAAAGTTTTTACAAGCGCAAGAAGAAAAGTAGCATAAAATATTGTTTGCGTACATTTGCAAATGCAAATTTATAACACAGGTGATTTTACAAATATGTTGGGTAAATTTACAATTAAAAAAAAAACTTGCTTCTGTGTTTGGAACCAAATTTCTATCTTATTCACACAAGTAAAGCATCGTGACCCCCTAAAACATCAGCACTAAATATAAAGACGAGATCCCAGCAGTCTTCATGCTGGCAAAAAGTACAACTCTCTGCTCTGAAAGGACTTACTGTAGTAAAAGTGATTTTAACAAACACAATGGCTATCAACACCTTCACTGTTGCACCCCTCTCAACCATTCAAAGAATTCTTAAATTTCATTTCTGACATGTCAAATGGGTCACCTGGTTTAACAAGACTGTCAGCTGCAATTTTCCACTGATGAAGTGACTGAAAAGCGATTGAAAAGTTGTTTACTTTCTGCAGGGCATCCGTTGGAGGCAGGAGAGAAACTACTGCATAACTTTGAGGCACCTGATACCTGGAACAACCTGTCAGCTAGAACAAGTTTGGTTCCAACCAGACAGAACTACGCGGCCCTCCCTGGAGGCAAGGATCGGCCAGGAATGGAGGATGTTCAGAAGATGTTTCCACAGTGAAACTTTTACTGCAGATGATAACAGCACAGACTGGTTTTCTGTTTGATCTGTCCTATTAATGACTGAAACAAACAACAACAAAAGGTCAAATGCTCCTCACTTACATGCATTTGCACGGAGATTAAACACTAATTTGTCGTCTTCTGTAAGAGCGTGTGCATTTTTATTTGTGCATATTTTGCTGATGGAACTCGCTCCAAAAAAAAAACAACCCAGTTTGTAAGCCTGACAAAAGATGGTATTTATAAGCTGACACTGCGACGCAGGTCAATCGTATTCTCATCAGGGAACTTGCCCTCAACTGATTTATTGAAGGCAGCTCATGCATGTAGGGATGTTCTGCATGTTCATGGTCTGTTGCTGCTTGTGTTGTGTCTGTCATCTGCTCATAGTGAGATAATTAAGGCGATGGGCTTCACTGCTGCCTTAATCACTGATGTCCTCCTGATAGGAACACAGAAGTATTTGTTTGTGTTCATCTTTGTCTCACACATAACTTTTATTCTAGCGAGTGTGTGGGTGAGTCAACTTAAATTCTCCTGGTGCTGCATAAAAAAAGCAAAAGTACTTTCAGCTGCTCATTCACCTCAGTGGGTAACTGCACGTGTTTGATTTGGCAGAGTTTTACACTGGGTGCCCTTCCTGGCACAACCCCAAAGGGGAATTTTTTGGTGTTGCATGATCCTTTGACTTTAAAAACACAACACCCTAGTTTAGTTGGAGAATATTGATAGTTCAATACTCATACAAAGGTATAAATCAGAGGTGTCAAAAATAAGGCCTGGGAGCCAAAACCGGGCCCCCCAAAGACTCTGATCCGGCCTGCTGGATGATGGAATCCCTGTTTTGTCACTACTATAAACAATATTTTTACGCTGCCTTCACAGTAAAACTAAATTTTCAAAAAGGACATTTTCTGTTTCCTGATTTCTATAATTGCAGGACAGTCTGGACAAAGAACTACCAGACCTTTTTCTGTAGTTTTACACATTTCTTACAATTTAAGCTTAAACAGTGGTGCTGACAGATGACTCTGTCATATAAAAACATGACATACAGTTTTTTTCTTATATTAAGATATCTGTGGGATTCAATATGCATGTCATGCTGCTCATTTATAATTCATGAGAAACTTAATTCAAAATTCTTTCTTAAATTTGCTCTCCCTCTACTGAGCACAGCATACATACTGTGTAGAATATTATGTACATTTTGGGTCAAATTTTAATTCCCTGAAATTATGTTCTTGTAGATGCTGCAACCCCATGACCTTTGATCTTTTCAGTGTTGATCTCAGACCCTGTCAGACTTCATTCTTTCTTTCAGTATTTGGAGTAAGAGGTTCATTAGATGAGGCTAAATCTAAACTCATATCAAAAAGATATGATATCTGCCCGTTAATATACTCAAATTTCATCACCACTGCCTCAAATAACTGCAACATTTTTGTTTTAACAGTTTTTTTGATCTATATTTTAGCATCGTTTTTTTTTTCACATTAACTTCTCATAACGTGAACCAAGGTCATGGGTTTTGCAGTAGTATAATCTGAATGCAGATAACTGGCAAGCTTAAGGCATCCTGTTACCAGTGTATTTATGGGTGCAGTTTAATAATTAACTACTATCAAAACTGCTGTTCCTGGTGTGTGAGGCTAAAGGGGTGGGGTGGTTGGATGATACGGCCTCGCTTCTCTTTCACTTGTTCAAACAGGCAACTCTGCGGGTCTATCCCAGGCAGTGTTCTGTTAAATTCAATTCAATTCAATTCAATTTCTTATTCCAACCCCTTCCTCTGCAACATTTACACTATGACCTATCTCATTTTTTACTGTAAACACACCCAGGTGTGCGTGCACACACACACACTCACACACACAGGTGCACCTACACACACATATACACACACCCACCCACACACACACCCACACATGGAGGCGGCGCGTATGCAATCATAAGAACACGGTTGCTAGGCAGTACAGTAAGAATAACAGTGGACGGCAACACATCACACAGCATGAGTTATGGTGAAAGAATGCTGTTTGTTTGACGACAGAAAACACAATGATAAGCCAGTTTTTCTATATATGGCTATTAAAGGATATTCCCCTTCATTTCACCTGCCTTATACCTGAATATGCTCGCAAATAAATGCTTGCAAATAAAGTCGTTATTAGTCCGGTGTACTCAACCACAAATAATGATGTCATGGCTGTAATTCTCTATGAATAGGGGAACCCAGCTGCACTATTGAACATGGTTCATTCTCTGTGAGAGTGAGTTTTCATCCTTTGTCTGTGCTGACAGTGGATTACTTTTACGGCCTACAGAATCAGTTACCTTGTCTGAGTCTGTAGGTTTAAGTGTGTGCAAGGAGCCTGTCACAGTAAATTCTGCTGATTTGTATTCAAAGTAATGACTGATGAGTAGGCGGAGGTCAGCGCAAGCCTTGTACAACATACTGAATTGAGTCACTGTGAGGACACTAATAGTGCAGAACCACCTCGGATCGGGTGGGTGGTGTCCTAGGAATGTGTTGAAGGCAAAATAGACAGACCTGTTTCTGCATGTATTCAGTGTTACTGCCCAGCACTTCAGTCCAGCGTGAGAAGTTATATTTGAACACTATATCCTAATGTACTAAAGGACCAGTGTGTGCAGGAAGCGAAGAAGGGAACCAATTAGCAATTAACCAATTAATACTTAATGTTTACGCTCTCATTTCATGAGAGTGAGACTTTCATATCTATCTTTAATAGTTTTGATATTCATGTTCAAACAGTACCTCAAATTTGTGGTAGCTCAAAAAGTGAACTGATGTGACCCTTTAAAAAAATAAAATAAAATAAAAAAATAATAATAATATATATATATATACATAGTGGCTACTTTTATTGGTGTACGTAATGCAAAGGTTGAATCAAGTACAACTTCTTGAATCAAGTTCAACCACTGTGACTGGCTGCACTCAGACGAATGGCAGAGTTGTTGTTCCACACTCAGTCTACACAAGCTGAAGAGAGAGGCCAGCCGGGTGCACAGGTCTGTGAGGCTGCAGTAACATGCAGCAGTGCTGAGATTAAACGAGCATGCTAACATTTGCACTGTGAAAATGCAAACATGCTGAGGGTTAATACGCTACAGGCATATTTGTCAAACCTCTTAGCATGTTAATATTTACAAATCAGCTGCGTCTAATGGGAATGTCAACAGTTTTGCAGATATTACAAAAGAAAAGTAGACAAACTGAAAGCTTGAAAAAAATACAGGTGATCTCAAGTCAGTAGGATTCATGAAAACATGAATACCCCCCCAACCCTCCCAACTCTCTCTCACACACACACACACATACACACACACACGCCCGTGTCACCACAGACAAAGCTGCCAATCATCAGTGTTTAAACAACAGCAAGAAAACAGAACAGAAATGGGAAAACTTACAACACAGGTACTGTATATGACATCATGCAAAAACAGGTGTTTTCAAAGGCCCACAAGCAAATGATCTGGTTGCTAGGCTTTCATTTGGCTAGACAACTTTCATGATCTTCCCTGTCTGACAAAGGGTGAGTCATCAGGTTCAACTACGATTTGTGCCATACTTCCCATGCCTGCCTACAATAGAAGTAAGGCAGTTTGTGTGTGTTTCTGTGTGTGCGTAGACTCTTGCCTAAAATGCTGAAGTGCCGAACTGTAAAGTAATATCTCGTTAGCATGCCAACAAACTATCAACTTTGTGACGGTGAGAATTTAGTGAACTGTAGTAACTCTGCAATGCAGCTTAGCGTGTTAGCGTACGAGAGATCCTCTTTGTTGTGTTAACTAACTTTTACACATTCATCACAGGCTAACCACATTCTCCTGGCTTTGTGTCAACAAGATACTTCCATGCATGACTTGCGGCAACCGTGTTTTAAGGGTGTGTACCAGAGACAATCTCTTGTCTCTGGTGTGTTGTGTACTTTTTTGCAGATGGTGAAATTCAGAGGCCTAGATTAAAATCCAGCATGACAGTCTCCCTCCTCATGAACACACCCATAAACTAACAAAGGGGTGCATTCATGTGTCCAGAGGTTTTGGCTTTTCTCTTTTCTGTTACATTTGATTGTACGAATATACAATCCACTTAACACAGAAAGCTTTTGCAATGTTATATTGAAAATACAATTGAACATTGCACAGGATGGAAAATGTGTGCAATTCAACGCTGTGTAAAAAGGTATGATTATCATCCACTGGATTGTACTTCTGTGCAAAGACTTTAAACCCACAAATGAGGGTTTAAAGGACAAGTGTGTGTCTCTCTTGGTGTGTGTGTGTGTGTGTGTGAGAGAGAGACAGAGAGTGATGTGCATCCTTTAATAATTCAGTTGCAGATAGAACCCTAAATATCTGCGGGTAAGTATAGAAGCACATGTCAGTATTTTGCCACATTTATAATCAGATGTTTACACTACAAATATTACTTTAACAAATCAACTTGTGGGAGTCTTTGAATGAATTCTTCACTTTTCTTTATTAACAATAGTTCTAATTATTCATTATTATTATTGTTTACAATAAAATCAATAGCAGTATTTATGTTTACAATATAAGGTTTGCATTAATATCACATTTCAACACATAATGCTGCACTTTCAAGGGTCCAAAAGTAACCGGGTTACAAATGTTGTTTTCTCTTCCTGGTTCCTTCGTGCACAACAAATCTCTCATGATGATGCTCACCTAGCGTGGGTGGTGTCAGGTGTGTCTGTCAAATTTCTCTTGAACCCCCAAACTTGGGCTCTAATATTAGTCAATTCTTGATTCAAGTCTTATTACATCAAAGCTTGATGCTGCTTTGCTGATGCTTCTGTACCCAGTGGTTTAAAAGCACGTGTCTACCAGTAGAGTATGCAGGTGTGCAAATATGTTAAGTGTAATGTATAGGTTGATAGTTGGGTAGAGAATGTAAATAAAGGACACAAGAGCATGCACCATTAAAATTCCATTTATTTTTGGGTGGATGTCATGGGTTATATTTAAAACAATATCATATACATACTTTGGTATCTCTTCTCTAAAAGCAAAAATTTCACAATTGTTCTATAATTTGTCTAAGTGTTTCTCAACTGTTCTCATTCACACAGTCAAGAAAGATTAGATTAAATGGAAATATTAGATCATCAGACTTTCACAACCTGCTTACTTTGACAGGAATGTGCTCCACCCAATTACAAGACACATTAGCCACAGAGGTGATTAGCCCACTAGAGGTAAAAGCAGAAGTTGTGATCTTTGATGATTATTAATAATAGGACCACCAGAATAATTATAAGTGGCTACTAAAGCTAACTAAAGTACATTAACTAAACTACTCAGTTCAAACAAACAAGACACAAACATACCTAAAAAAAAAAAGAAGGCGTAGCTGCTCAACAGGTTTTCTGCAACTACAGGCAAGACCAGAGGCTAAGCTTTAAAACAGCAATGGAAAGTTCAGATCACACTGATAAGAAAAACAAAAGGGACTCTTTCAGCTCTTCAGAAGTGTCAGTGTCACTTCTACTACCGACCACCGTTTTTCTTGAAACCTGGATCTGACTGAGAAACCCAGAAATTTGCACACATAGCAAATTTTCAGTCAAACTTTAATCACAACCTGAAGCACATCCTTGTTTTCTTGAATCTGATTGACTCAAATAGGGACCATAATGTACAACATGAACATCTTGTTGTATCCAGTAACACTACAAAGCAACGACTAAGAACATAAACTCATCAGGAAAGTGTTTACTGAGGCCATAGATCAAGTGAATCAGCTGTTTCTCATAGACGTTAATACAGAGGAGTCACACTCTCTCTTTCATTAGAAGACACTTGCTTCCCTTATCTTTTATGTAGAGTCCATGCTCTCATTTTCTGGTTTCAGGGGTGATCGAGCACTTTCATGGAGCTAAACTGTCTAAACTCGATCAAAGACAGATTTAAAGCAAAATTAAAAATGCAGCCTCCCCTACCCACCCCCACCCCGACACATAGTGATGTAGCTTGCAGTACTAGTTATTCACACTGCATTGCTATTTATTCAGAAAGTCAGTATGAAGAGGGATAGCCTACCAAACCACACATTCACATTGTAAAAATGTCCACACCCAGGTTACGTACACTTGAAAGGTACAAAAGGGAATCCTACAAAGTAGGCTACACTATGTGCCTTAGTTTTTTTTTTTTTGATATATGAAATTTTATCACTTTTTGATGATGCTTTCTAAATGCTTTGGGACCTTTTTTCAATTCACATGATCAGTCAGTCAGGTGTGCGACTGTAATGGCACAGTTACTGAATTCCCATGAGATGAAATTTTTGAGCTATGTTCTGATACAATTTGTTTCTTCATAAGTATGCAAGGCAGGTATAAGGAAGTGATTCAGGCTGGGTGGGGACAGGAGTTTAGAACAAATATTGTGGACGCTGTTAACACCGCTTTGAAATCTGGCTTTTTGTGAGACATTCAGGGTCGGACATACGGTATCATGCACCTCACTTCACTCCATAACAGCTTTCTGTCATCTGATGCACTGATGCATTCTGTTTTTCTGTGCTTGTAGAGATTATGTGACACCTAAGCCACTGTTTCTTTTGTGTGTGTGTGTGTGTGTGTGTGTGTGTTGTATAAAAAAATGAGATCACTATTGTTTAATATAAATGCTACACACCTGCTTTAATGAATTTAAATACCCAAAAGAAATAACACTGGCACATTTTTAATTATTATCTAGGCTCTTTATGAACCTTTACAAAAATTGCATCATCTTAGAGGCGACACTTGACTTGAGTGTATTTGGTTTTGTATGCTGAGTTTCTTCAGATTACGCAGACTTGACCGGGCTTGAGTGTTAAAATTGTGACATGGTCATGGCTGATGACAATTCAAACAAGCACAGACAAAGCAACTGTGATCTGTGTCGAGCCTTTCGTACTTTTTCAGAAAGATTTTATTTTTGTCTTTGCTTTTCCACTGAAACCTCACCCTTCCAATTCCTGTTTATTAATTATCTCAAAACACACAATAGTTTGGACAAGGTAGCAGTGCCCGGCCCTGTTTGGTAATTACTACTGTGTGGTTTGATTTACTAAGTAACACACACGTTTGCACGCTGAGTATTGTTGTGAAAATATTGCACAGCATTGGAGAAAGTACTGAAACAGATGCGGATATAGTTATGCAGGTTTTTAAATGGAAATAATGCAACTGTTCAAACTTAGTAAGATACAAGTGTAGAGCATACATTTTCTTTGAAAAACAGTTGGACAGCAGCTACTTGAGATTTGGAGAAAATTCCACACCATGGTAGAAATTAAAGGCATGTGCATGTGAAAAGTTGGAGAAGAATGAAAAGGAATGCAGACCTCTCCCACAAAGGTGCAGAGGCGAGAAACAAGTGTGTCAGTGTTTGAGTATGGGAGAAGTGGGTGTGGTAGAGTAAGCACAAAAACAACCACTCAACCTTGAATGCACATCACTGATTCATGTCGCAGGCGATTTTCACCAGAACAAGGGAGAACAAACTATTATCTCGAAGCATCATTTTTAGTTATATTCTGCCTGGGGCATTTGACTGAATAGCCTTTAATGAGACTTTATTGTTAAAGTTTAGTCCTTTGTTTGCAGTAATCCATGCTTGGAGACCTTACGCTTGCTTAAATACTGCTAACACACACACTCTAAAAGTCGAGATTCAGTATTCAAGATGCAAAGCGGTGCAAAAGTGTACAAGTTCAATACAAATATGCATTTAACTACTGTACATGCACAATGTGATACATGCATGTTTAATTGGAAGTGCAGGAAGTGAGTGCAGTTTCATGCTGGAATAACCATTGGTGTTTTTGTTGTGATGTTGGAGTTGTTTCCACGACTGAATATAACCACTTTTTACAGTGTGAACATTTAGTTTGTCAGCTGTACTTTACTGTGCAGACTCTTCCATGTGCAAGCTTTAGCTTCAAGTAGTCTCATAGTAGTGCTCATCCTGTTCCTCCTGCATAAAGGAGCAGATACCAGTCTTGCTGATTGGGTTAATGACCTTCTACAGTCCCGTCCAGCTCTCGCAGAGTACCTGCCTGTCTCCTCCACACTACTGAGATTGTGCTGGGAGACAGTTATAATACTTTTGTATTATGTGATCTTATAGCAATCTTTAATGCAACAAATTTCCCTCCAAATGTAGCAAAGGAAAAGTCCAGTGCAGCATAACTTAAAAATTAAAAATCAAACAAAAAAATTATGGATTTTTATCTGTTTGTCAGCACAATTGTAGCTACATGTCAAACTCTAATCTGCTAACCTAATCTTATCTGCTAAACAGATAGTAATTATGTAAAACGTTACAATTTAAGTTACACTTCTATGTTACTTTGGTGAGGTGTCTCTTAGTGGCAGGAATCTCTGTTTATACTTTGATAATAGATGACGCATGCTCATTTATATGTAAGAATGTACATATCAAAACTATATATGTGCTGGTTGTTAATAAGTTTAAGTAATTTAATAGATGTTTCTAATTTTCTCTCTTGCATCAGTGTATATGTCCAAAATAAGGCATACATAAAACAGTTTTTTTATTCCACGATACTTGACTCCACTTTACTTCTTTCCCTTGTCCTGCTGCAGGGTGTGTCCTGGCTTATCTTCCTGACAAGCCCTCACTACCTGTTTTACAGGATTAGCCACTCCTGTCATTCAGAACCTGAAGTGTGTAGGCTGATGTGCAGTGGAAGCTTGATAGCTAAAGTGAGAGCACAGGTGGAAGATCCTCCCCCTCCCCGGTGCATCCATAAAAGCAGGCAGAGTCTGCAGTCAGACACTCAGAGGGACTTGGCTCTCCTTTTGAAGACTTCTCATCTGCAGTTCACAACTCCTCAGCTAGTTAACAATGAAGGCATACTCTTTGTCAAGCTACAGCAACACCACCAGGAAATCAGTTCCCAGCTCAAGCACCTACGCTATGAGGAAAACCACATATGGTGGTGTTGGGTCTGGTTTTGCCCCTGGGATGGCTGGGATGTCTGGGATGTCTGCATCGAGTAGTTATGGTTTTGCTAACCAATCTATGATGCCACCACCAATCACTGCTGTCCAAGTCAACCACAGCCTGCTGGCTCCTCTGAACCTGGAGATCGACCCAACCATCCAGGCTGTCCGCAACCAGGAGAAGGAGCAGATCAAGACCCTCAACAACCGCTTTGCCTCCTTCATTGACAAGGTTTGTTCTTCCGATTTCTCTTTCTGACTTCCTGTCCTATGTACAATTTACTGCAGGCCTCATTATTGCAGTCCTGAGAACTTGCATGCCTCTCGGCTACATTTGCCTTCTGCAGCTGCTACAAGTGAATAGTTCATTTTCATCTCTGATATGTGAATGAACGAAAAGGACTAGGAAGTTAAAAGTGAGTTTGATGTCTAGCCCAGTAACAGCAATCTGTTTTCAGATGGATACCGCTCACAGAATGCAAACATGCTCTTGATGTGAGCGAAACTGACAAAAGGAGGCAGCTGTAAATGTTATCTGGGTGGTGCATTCACCTTAGACTTACAGCCTTTGGGATTAGGAAAGCTCGTAAAAACCTCAGTTCTGTCAGAGAGCTTGACAGTGTTGATTCTACTCTAGCAGCTCCAATTAAAATCTGCCTTAAATAACAGCTGGCTTATAGCCCTGTCCAAGTCTTTGGGCCACTATCTGCTCACTGTCTAAACATGGGTGGTGATTATATTTTAGTGACTCGCCTCTTCCTCACTTGGCAGACAAGCAGAGGGAATAGGGAGTTATCTGTACTATGTGTGCATAGTCCAAAGTCTGCAATTTGCACATTGCACTTATCACCTGGTTGTTACAGGCAACACGAGTGCAGAGTTGCAAATCAGCTTTCACTTCATTTTGATGCTACATAGTCGGCACTGATGTGAACTATGGGTCATTTTCTTCATATGAAACTGTAAATACTATATGCGGACACTCGGACTCACAAAACAAAGTGCTGCAATTCTTTGTGTTCTGTGGTTTACCTGCCACACCCAGTTTTTTTATGGCTGGGGAGACTGTGTGACTTTGATAGCTCAGCAGTATGGATGACTCATAGCCACATAGGAGACACAATAAGAGAAATCCTTAAGGCCACGTACACATTGGTGGAACATCTGGATAGAATATTATGTATTGTTTGAAGAAAAAAAGAAAAGAGGAGAAAAGATTTAAAAAGAAAGAAAGATATGTGCTCTAAAATGAAAAGGCTCAAAGGTTTTCTTTAATTCTTCTTTAATATGCATTTGGAGAATTGCCTTCACAAGTCACCACTGTTGTGACCAGGGTGTGGCAAGTCAAATCACTCCAACTACGTACTCAAGTTGTGCAATCTTTAAATGCTGCACATTCTGCAAATAGATCTCAAGTCTTTACAGGTCATTTAAATATCAACAAACATCTTTTACATTATTTTCCTTGATTTTGTGTTCTTTCAGGTGCGTTTTCTGGAGCAGCAGAACAAGATGCTGGAAACCAAATGGAGCCTCCTGCAGCAACAGACCACCACCCGCTCCAACATCGATGGCATGTTCGAGGCTTACATTGCCAACCTACGCAGGCAGCTCGATGGACTGGGCAATGAGAAGATCAAGTTGGAGTCAGAGCTGAAGAACATGCAGGGCCTGGTTGAGGACTTCAAGAATAAGTAAGTGTCTACATAACACATCTTCTGACCAGTACCTCCTGTAATGATGTAGAAAACGGAGCGGTGCTTATGTGTTACCTTGCATTGCCACAGGTACGAGGATGAAATCAACAAACGTGCAGCAGCAGAGAATGAATTTGTCCTCCTGAAGAAGGTAGGAAGATAACAAGATGACACTTTATTTATTTTTTTCAGTTATGAGTTATGATGTGATAAGGTGTAACACATTTTGTTTGTATGTAATCGTGTTTCTAGGATGTTGATGCTGCGTACATGAACAAGGTGGAGCTTGAGGCCAAAGTTGATGCTCTTCAGGATGAGATCAACTTCCTCAGAGCTGTCTACGACGCTGTATGTAGTTTTGAATTTCTAATATATCCTACTTATTCCTTTTTATTCTTTTCCCATAATAATTACTTTTGACTTAAAGCTGAAGACCACCCAAACAAAAAACAAAAACCCCAAAAAGTAACTATTTTCCATAAACGATTTGTTCTGTAGGAGCTTCGTGAGCTGCAGGGCCAGATCAAGGACACCTCTGTCATTGTGGAGATGGATAACAGTCGTAACCTTGACATGGATGCCATCGTGGCTGAAGTGCGTGCTCAGTATGAGGAAATTGCCAACCGCAGCAGGGCTGAAGCTGAGGGCTGGTACAAACAGAAGGTGAGTGAGATGTTTTTAATATACACTACCAGAGCTCTCCCAAGCATCTGGATTATATTTTTAATGCAACTTGTATTTTTAATACTAGTATGAGGAGATGCAGACCTCTGCTGGACAGTACGGTGATGACCTGCGAACAACCAAGGCTGATATTGCTGACCTGAACCGTAAGATCGCCCGTCTTCAGAATGAGATCGACGCCGTTAAAGCACAGGTATTTTAATCAAGAACGTTTCTCCTGTGGCACCTGAAAATGTAAAAAGATGTGCAGTGATTCAAGAATCTGTGATATAATATTCCACAGAGGGCCAGCCTTGAGGCGCAGATCGCAGAGGCTGAGGAGCGCGGTGAGCTGGCAGTGAAAGATGCCAAGCTCCGCATCAGGGACCTGGAGGAGGCTCTGCAGAAAGCCAAGCAGGACATGGCCCGCCAGGTGCGCGAATACCAGGAGCTCATGAACGTCAAGCTGGCCCTGGATATCGAAATCGCTACCTACAGGAAACTGCTGGAAGGAGAGGAGTCCAGGTGAGAAAAACACAATTATTTACTGTTTCATAACTGATGCATTAGCGCCGTGTCCATATTAAGCACTAACTTTCTATTCTTAAATGATTAGACTGGCTAGCGGAGGCGCCAGTGCAACCATCCATGTGCAGCAGAGCAGCGGAGGTGGTAAGTTATTGTTTATTTATGCATTTCTTTTTATCATAGAGAATATGATACATGAGCCAACAGATGACAGATACAGGATAGATAAATGTTTAACATTTAGGTTTGTTTTCTTCTCCAGGACTCCAGTCTATTCCCTATGGTTATGGTGGTCAAATCACCAAGACCACGGTGCAGTCAGTCAGCAACAGGAAATACTTCTGAAGTCTTTCGAGTAAAGGAGAGCCATCCCCTGTGTCCTTTCAGAAACTCTTGAATTTGCTCTAAATCTCTATCCTTTATGTGGTGCTATTCAATGCTGTTAAACATCTTCAACCAGAGAGATGAATACCCCCAAAATCAGTGATTCCTAAACGTGGAAACTCTCGACTTTGTTCTTTTCAATAACATGTAACACAAGTTTTTGAAGAGAATCTTAGCCGTAAACACACAAGGGTCAGGTCAGTTAGCAAGGGATCATTTCTTTTCTTTCTGCACTGACATCCATTAAAAAAAATAAGAAGAAGAAGATAAATTCAGGTTGAGATGAAGTGTTTAAACTAGGCAAGGAAAGCACTTCAAAATCTAGTCAGGAAGAAGAGCAAGTCATGGACCAAATCTGCTCACTGGAGAAATACAAGTTTGAAATTTGTGCCTTTGCATGTTTACAGTTAAACTTTGAACTGATTGGTTACTGTCTCGCTCTTTTTCTCACTGTTCTTTCCCTGCTTAGTTTGCCTTCAGTCTAAAATGCTGTTGAAAACAAATTTATTCTGTAAAGCAACACGACTGAAGGTTGCTGCAAACAACATCCAATAAAATAAACCCGAGATAAAAATGGTTGCCTCTTACGCTCGTCATTTTTGTTAATTTCAAGCTGAGGAGGGTTTTAGTTTCGAAGGATGATAGATGTATAGAAATATTTACTGAGATGCCACATGGGGGCAGTGCTGCCACACCTTTAGGCTTTGAAGCAGGAAGCATTGACTGTAAACCCAATAAACAATCACTTTGACATGAACACTAAAGATAGCAGAGAAGTGGCAGGGAAGGCTTCGGTTAGCGTATTACTGGATATGCAGTCACATGACACATGACACAGGAGGAGGAGGAGGAGGAGGAGGAGGAGGAAGAATCCCAGGCAGAAGGTTGGGTATACCAAGGTAGCTGCAATGGCATTTCTACAACAGTAATAAATAATACTGCAAATCAACATCTTTGTATTTTTCATACCGTGAAAGACATAACCAGAAAGCACAGGATCTTACTCCATAAAACATCAAAGTTTATAAATCCAACACACCTTCCTACTTCAGCAGCTGCAGCACTGCCCACAAAGAAGTGGGCAAAGAGAACTAGTCTACCCTCCATTCATCATGTAAACTGAACATTGTGTCAACATACGTACTTATATTCAGCACATGTTGCAGCACAACAGTGTGGGTCTCGATTTCACGCCCTGACCTTCGCATTGTGTGAGCACATTAGGAAAAAAACCTGCTGGGTTATTTCAAGTGTGCTATTTTCTGCACACAATGGAGTATTTTTAAACATGCCTCCTGCAATTAATGTCTACGCTGGCAGGTTAACAAGAAAACTCCCTTTGATTATCTTCACCTGGAGCACTAAATGCTGGCAGTGATCACAGAATTTATTGACTTCAGTCCCAGAGGAATTAAAGTCAGATTGACTCACAATAATTATGCCAGGCACACGCCAAATGCTGCGTTCATTCATGTTTTCATGTTAAACCAATTACATTACAAATAAAACAATTACAAGGGAGGTGTCTTTTCACCCTGAGGTGGACAGAAGGAAACCACTCTTCCTGTGATTATGAATGTTACATGTATCCTGAGGACAAACCAGCACTTTCTTTGCTCAGACTTGTTATTACTTGTACAGCTCACTTTCCTGCTTTTTCAGTGTCATTGATTCCTGCTGCGCAGCAGTGTAATAAGCAAATATATATCTATCTGGACAATTAAGACACCCTCAATAATGAGGTAAATGAGAAAAACTACATCTTTAATGTTGAGCACAAAAATTTAAGAGGGGCAGGAATGGAAAGGCACCGGTCATTACTCTCCCTTGAGAGGCAGTAGAGTCTATGAAGAGCTTGTCCTTGAAAAGGATCAGTGGTCTTATTGTTTTATAGTTAACAGTTTCTCTGTGTCAGCAGCTATGGGACAGAAAACAGGTACCGTGTCCCCTTGTACAAGAGCGACAGCATTGCGGGAGCACAAAAGAAAAAGATGCACAAGCATCATTTAATTAACTGGATTATTCTGTTTCTTTTTGAAGATCGTTAAAACAATTATATTGATTTGAAAGAAAATGTAAGACTTGCAGTAGCAGTCAGGTGACTACAAACACACTTGGCTGTAGTAAACCTGCAATATGTGACTTCGAGGATGATCCAAAAGGCATACTGGAAAAGGAAATGGCCTGTGCTAAATACTTAAAATGTCATTGGTGAAGCAATTTGGTCATAAACAACATTTTGATGTTTATTTCGTGCTGGCAACACAACAAATTAATATTTAAATACCCACATTATTAAATATACTGCTCAAATGAAGGAACAGCATCAGCACTTCCAGAGCCCTACCGAGTGACCTCCAGCAGGTCACTGCTGTGAGCGTCTCTCACCAAACAATCAGGAACAGACTCCTTGATGGTGGCCTGAGGGCTCCCTGCCCTCTCCTTGACCCCGTGCTCACTGCCTGACACCGTCAAGAGCCTGATTGGCATTTGCTGCAGAGTACCTGAGTATGTGAGCACGTGACAGATGTGAAAGCATCCGGAGAAGTCATGGAGAATGTTATGCTGCCCGTAACATCGTTCATCATGACCAGTTTGCTTGTGGGTCAGTTACAGGCCATATCCATGGGGAGGTGCACAGACCTCTACAGGCTAGGCAACAACACCCTGACATGAAATCCTTGGACTCATCCTTGGAACCTACAGTATGCTGGTGAAGTGGGTCCTGGGTTCTGACAGTGCCTGGCCTCATGTGGCAAGAGTATACAGGCAGTTCCTGGAGGATGAAGGAATTGATTCTGCCGTTGTTCTCCAACAACCATCAAACCCAAACTTGTCCATCAGATTGCCAGATGGAGATGCACGATTCATCACTCAACACGTCTCCACTGCTGTAGAGTCCTGCATTTGACACTTTTCTGGATGCAGCTTTTCACCCATGGAAACCCATTCCATGAAGCTCTCTACACACTGTTCTTGAGCTAATTTGAAGTCCATATAAAGTTTGGAGGTCTGTAGTGATTGAAGTTGGCGATCGCTGCGTGCCAGCAGCATCACTCTGTGATTTTGTGTGGCCTACCACTTTGTGGCTGAGTTGCTGTCATTCCAAATCACTTCCACTTTGTTACAATACCACTAACATTTGACTGTGGAATATTTAGTAGTGAGGAGATTTCATGGCTGGACTTTCTATCCTATCCTATCCTATCCTATCCTATCACAGTACCATGCTGCAGTTCACCGAGCCTGAGAGTGATACATTCTTTCACAGATGTTTGTAGACGCACTCTGCATGCCTACAGTAGGTGATTGGTTTTATATAGTGATTGGAACTCCTGAATTCAATGATTTGGACGGGTGAGTGAATATTATACAATTAGAAAATTTCCTGACATAAGGAAGTCATTTTTTTACAGTAATCAAAAAAGGGAACATTTACAGATCATTTGTATAATTACATCCAATTATATACTTAGAAAAATGATTTTGCCTGAGGACAAAAGACAGCTCCTCTCCATTTTCATGTGTACCCTACTATCGAACTGCTTGATGTTAGTAATTTATTTATAAACCTTTCTATGTATGAATACATGCTTATGACTATTACAAGTTTGAGCTGAATTTTTATGCTAATTGGGTGTGAAGTATAATTATTCAGACGTCTTATAAAGCATTAATGAGCCTTTATATTCAAAAACACACCACAGACCTGTGAGCATAAGACCTCATTCACAGTGAAACAGATTTCATTAGGAGTCAGATCTGTCATAGAAAACGACCTTTGTTTTCTTTTCCCTTACTGCTGTGTGAAGAAACACACTAATGAGCTATTGATTAGAGGTGGTTGGGGAGGTGGGGTGTGCAAGCTCTTAGCACAGGAAGAAATCCTCAGGAGTGATAGCTAAGACTGACCATGCCCTTAACCCAAGCCCAGCACCATGATCAATAAACATTACACCTTCCACAAACCCTAACACCTCTGTCAGTGCTGGGTAAATTCAGCAGCCACGACTGGAAGCACAAATAAGTAGCACGCTGTATGTTGAGTGAGTACGGGTCAGATCACTTAGTGTCTTTGTCAGGTGGTTGGGGTGGGGGTGTGTGTGCAGTTTGCTGTGACTGTGTCCTGCACTCAGGAGATTCTATGATGACTTTCACACTGCAAGAAAGGATGGGGATGCAAATCCAAATTTGCTCGACTGCCATTCTTCTGGTGCTGCATTTGATCGGTGCTAAATGATCTAATCAGAGATCCAATAACATTTACCAAAAATGACTCAATTTTTGTGTCCCATCAGCATCAACACGTGCAAATTTAAATTTAAACATGCAAATTGAATATAGTTCAAACGTAACAAAAAACAAATTTAAAAGAGAAGCAAATTTCAAAGGAAATTGCTTTTATAATGAAGTTTACAAATTTTGGACCTCAGCTGTGTTATTGCAATGAACAACAAAATGAGGTACGTATGTAATGTCACACTATATTAACCCAGACGGTCCACAGCAGGTGAGAGATAGACTGTGCTGTGTTAGCGCAGCTGCTTTGTGCCCTCCAGCTGATGTGTTGTAGCTGCTTTCCAGTGTTCAGACACTCCAGCTCTTAAATAGGGACAGATTTATAGTGATGTCAGCTCTGCTCTTGCAGCTTTGGCCTCAGTAAAAAGACACTTGTAAGGATTTTTTTTTCTTAAGATGTGCTTCTCAATTTATATTTGCATTTTGGGTATTAATCTAAAAAAAATAATTAAATCATTCTTTAGTGTAGACATCTTAACCACTCATCTATCCATTTTCCTAACCACTTATTCAGCTCTCATGGGGTCACAGGGACATCTTAAACAGTGATAACTAATTCTTACACCTTTACTGTTCTGTATTGTTGCATCCGGAGTGATACTTCCTCTTTTCTTACCGACGCTCACCACAGAACATGCATTAAAGCAATTCCCTGAGTGTTTGCTTAGGCATCCTACAGCAATATTTCTCTTCTCCGCAGGCGCTGGCTCTGTCGTCAGTGACAAGGCGCTGTGTTTGAGTGATGGTGCTGTGCGGCGGGACAGACTGATGTGTGGAGACAGATTACCTGTGCCAGGGTACCTACACCAACCTATTCAGCCTGTGGGAAATGATAGATGCCCGGACTAATTTTAAACTCAGTGAACTAAATTCCTGTTACCAGAGGCAGTGATGGGGAACTGGGACACAGCTGGAGGGTCTAGATAAGACCTGCACTCACCTGAGTCTCCACTCTTTCAGTGCCCTTTCAGCTGCCACATCGAAGGAAAAAAAATAATGATAGGGCATCAATGACTGATTGAACAGAGTGGAGAGTCATTGGGGCCAGGTGCTTGTGACATTGCCTTTGGGGATGTATTTGACTGAGACTGTCCAGCAGCAGGCAATTAATTCTAAATGAAAGCAGAGCAACTTCAAACGATGATTAAAAATAAGGCTAAATATATAAAAATCTTTTGTGCTGACTTTACAAATTTATGTAACAATCTTTGTTCTACTGAAGAAATCCAAACATAAAAAAGTAGAAATTCTTGCAGTGGGAAATGTTTAAAAAACTACTGCATCAAAATTTTATACAGAAACACGATCCCAGAGGATGAATCATGACTTTGGTGAACAGAGTCTTTTCATACTGTAGCTTTTAGCTTATAGGATGGTGGCACAGTGATGCAGTAGTTAGCACTGTTACCTCACAGCAAGACAGTCCTGGGTTTAAATCCAAACCTGGGGCCTCACTACATGAAGGGTGAATTTTTTCCCTGTACCTGTGAGGGTTCTTTCCAGGTACCCAATCTTCCATCCACGCTTCAAAGTCATGCACGTAATCCTGCCTGTTACAGTCAGTTGTATTGGTTTTGATAGGGTCCAGTACTTACCGTATTTTTCGGAACATAAGTCGCTCCGGAGTATTGGTCGCAGCAGCCAAAAAAAGTATAATAAAGAAGAAAAACCATATATAAGTCACTCCGGACTATAAGATGCACTTTTTGGAAAAATGTATTTGATAAAATCTGAGACCAAGAACAGACATTTCATCTTGAAAGGCAATTTAAAGTTATAATGAATTAGAGGACAACAGGGCAAAGAGGCTAACGTAACACATTCAGTTACATGACGCAAAGACAACGAACTGAACGAACTATAGCATAACGAACATGCTAACAAGGTTACCAATCAAATGTTCTACAGAGACCTTTTAATGGGCGACTCATTCGGTGCCTTTAAAGGTTACTTTTTTAAGTAGATTTTTTCTTTGTTAAACTTCTTTTTTTGTTTTCTGGCACAGGCAGGAAAAACAGTTCTGACGGGAAAATTTTTTTTTATGCATAAAGGAGACGGCTACTCCTACTGCTACGTATTTATGCACTTCTTTTTTCCCCATTTGATTAAAGTAAGCTGAGAGTTAATCTCTTTTTTACTGGTTTGCTGAGAAATTATTCTTTATAAGAAGAAAATGCATAATTCAAAATTTCTGCTTTGAGAAAGGTGAATTGTTGAGGTCTATTTCATTTGCTTTCTCCTTAATAGGACAAAAAATGAGCAGAAAACTTGTTCCGAGTTTTTGTTTGAAGTACAAATGGCCATGGTCTGATTATGGGAAGCAGGTGCTGTTAATCTCAAGCAACTTTGATGCTACTCTCTTAGTTTTTTAACAAGTCAGAGATTAAAAATCACTTTATTGTCTTTCCCTAAATTATGTCCTGTGGCTTTATTTTCTGGGCATGCTAATGAGTTTGAGTAGAACTCAGAAGTAGCCTGGATTATACACTGTTGCCATGAGGTCCTGTGCACTTGTGTATCCAGGTTTAAGCATGTAAGTGCTACACAAAAGAGAGTTTATACTTCCTGAAAGTGAGTGTGATTATTCATTTTATTTCATGATTTATTAGATGTTCTTTTGTGGGTAGACAGGGCAAAGTTACTTGATAGCCTGATTAAACACAACTGCATGTGGGAAACTGTTCCACTGGATGCTAATATAAAATAAACCAGTAAATATCTTAAAACTACATTTCAGCACCCCGGGGACCCTGTACTGTAATAGCTCAGCACTCTGTGCAGTGTAAGTCCTGTGTGTTCAGTGATCTCCCGAGCAAAGATGGTTCGGATAAAAGAACTAGCCTGCTGCTGCCACTGTAGCCGATATCAGTGAAAGGCATTATAGCACTGGGGTTGTTTGTTGGCCAGATTGCACATACCCCATGTACCCCAATGGCAGATGAGAACTTTTTTTCAGGTGAAAAATTATTACCTGAATAAATAATTTAAACTCTTTGTTGCTTTGTAATATTTCCACTTGCTGAAGTTCTGGAGCTCTGGAGCCACTAACTGAGATTCCTTCTGCTGGGATTCCTTCTGAAAAATAAACAAACATGTTAACTTTTACATTGGGAGTCTGCGTTGTGAGTCTGATCTGCACCAGACGTTACGACAATAAATTACATATCTGCAGCAGCAGACTGTAAACATACATTTTGAAGTTGTATGCATGTTGTCATGAGCACTAGTTTTGACTTCCATCAAGTATTGAAGGTAACTTCTGTTTCAAGTTTGTGTAACAGAAAAGTTTAAATGCAGTATTGATTTGACAGTCCTTTGGGCTCTGTGAAAACAGGCTATAAGACTCATTATCAGGCAAATCAATGGGCTTCCTAATGCTGATTGGTGTCTTTAACTCTGCAATCTATAGCATGGAAATCTCTATCAAGGCTTAAAGACAAAATACATCACAGGGGTATTACAGAAGAATCCGACTGCTGTGAAAGCAGAGAATTCACATAGGATACGGTTTTTTCTGCATAGAGGAATTTATTATTATTTCTTGTTTGTTTTTTTAAACATGCCACACAGATCTGTCAAAAATGTTTCTCTTGACTTAATTCAAATAATGAATATGACCTCACCGGGTCATATTTAACGCAGAGCAACAACGAACAACAGACCACGTTCCGCTCAGTGTATGTGCTCGTGGAAATGGAGGAAACTGCTTCACAGCTGTGCCCCAGGTGAGTCCTGTCTGTCGTGGTGATGGAGGATTTCTCCTGCTATGTGCAGATAAAAACAGACCCAATGATCATTTAGCCATCCCGGCGATTGTGCTCTGTCCACCTCATCCCTGTGTCTGATCTTCACAGTACAACCTCCCTGCTCGCCTGCCCGCCAACACCTGATGGGGGGTTTAAGGGAGATGAATGAGCTCTGGCCTTATCGGGCAATAGATATCCTATAGTGGAAGTTAGGTAATTGTTCTGTGTTTTCATTTTCCCCTCCTTCTCTAAGAGTTCTTTATGGCAGCGGAAGGAAAAAAAAACCCCTCGCCTGGTCATTACTTCATACACACCCACACCACTGACATACACAGGGGAGGATGTTCCAACAATTTCATCTGTATAAAAAGAGTGTTTATATTTTTAGAGTGATAAAAAAGCCAAACAAACCCTGAAGTTAATTTGTAAATGTGAAAATATTTAATCAAAGTAATTAAAGGCCTTTTTACAAATTATCTTGAACTACAGAGTGCTTACCAAGACTGCCCGTCATAACAACAGTTGAACAACACTAGCCCATTCAGAATCGAACTAAACATTCTCCGTAAGCACAAAGTCCCAGGATTCAAAACGTATGAACCATTTTAAGATACGAATACCAAAGCAACACTTTTCAGCTGGAGTGCTGACAGGGACTAGAAAGAGAGAGCTTATTTCTCCCATATTGGCTTCTCTTCTTTGGCTCCCTGTTAAATCCAGACTTGAATGTAAAATTCTTCTTTTACAATCAGTGCCCATCTTATCTTAAAGACTTCAGAGTACTGTATCACCCCAACAGCACTTTGCTCTCATAGGATACTTAAGAGTAGAATGGGAGGCAGAGCCTTCAGCTTTCAGGCCGCTCTTCTGTGGAACCAGCTCCCAGTTTGGATCCAGGAGACAGACACCCTCTCTACTTTTAAGATTAGGCCTGAAACT
>VOQJ01031254.1:30745-42617 GCA_015052665.1 Apistogramma diplotaenia
ACACACACACACACACACACACACACACACACACACACACACACACACACACACGTCTCTTAATAATGTGCTAGTCTAATCCCCTTCCTAAACCATCCAGGTATTCCTGCATTCCCACTTTCAGCACATATATTTCTCTTACTATTTAAAGCAGCTGTAAATGAATCCTTAATTTTAAATGTTAAGTACTATAGCATGTCTGTTGCTAATTAATATTCTATCAGTAAAACCTTATCACCTTTGCTGGGGTTTGATGGCATTTACATCGATGCTCCTTTTAACTGCACTGAAACAAACAGCCACAGAGACACTGTGCTGATCAACTTTGGGCTCTTTTGAAAAAAGCTTTATGTTATTGCAGGGGACAAATCGAGCAAGAGAAAACATAAAAAACAGATTAAATTGTGAGGTTATGCAAGACTAATGGGATGTCAGCCTCTATCAGATCAGCCTGGCTCATGACCCAGGGTCAAACTGAGAAGCTTTACAGAAAACACTGTCACTGTGCTTTCACAGCAGCCTTTAAGATTTACTTCCCCGCTGTCTATAAAGAACATGCTGGTTTTAACAATCTAAATTGAAAACTGCTGGAGGGGAAAATGATAGTGTGTCACAGGCGGGGAGGTGCCAGCAGTGGAGGGGACCGTAAAGAGGCAGTGACAGGTCGACATGTTGGCACCTATCGGGGGAAATGATTACCTCCGTTAGGAGAAAACACAAGAGGGGGGTGGAAGGGGCTTACAATGTCATCCACACGCAATTTAAACTTGACAACTGAAGTTGTCTTGTATAAGTTTCAAAGACAAAAATTAAGTACAACAACTTTTTTTTTTCTTGCCAAGCATTGCTGTGGCACACAGGAAGGCTAAAACATTAGTTAGAGGTTACTGGTCATAATGACGGGCAGCAAGAGGCACAAACAAAATCTCCAGGAAGGGGAAATATCACCCAGAGCAGGTATGTAAGTGGACCGAAGTAGTGTGAGCATCACGAGGTGAGTCAGGTGATCCATGGGGTTCGGGAAGTCACTGACGACACCTACTGGACAGGTGTTGCACTGCCACGCTTAGTACACTTAATACAGTTTGAGCCACTAATGTTATAGTCATGGGTTATTGACAATTTTCTTTTAAAAGGGGAACTCAGGTCATGCCAAATACTACTGTGTGTGTAGTTCTAGAAGAAAAGGTTATTTCTGTATATGCATTTCATTTCATCACTCCTTAGATCTTTCAGCTTTAGACACAAGGAAGTGAACCAATGTATATTTGAAATAATATTGATTACATCACATAATGAGGCTGCACAACTGCATCACGTGGGCTTCAATAAGTGCAGCTCTAGTCCTCTTCAAGAGTAGTCATAAGCAGCTTCAAACACTGTCATTGAAGACTTGTTGCTAGCTGTTCATATTTAAACAAAGAATACACACAAGAAAAGAACAGCTTCCCCATCAGCTCGCTGTTCTTCACAACTGGATCAGATGCAGCGAGCTGCTGCGACTGAGAGAACTGAATACTGCCTTGTGATCAGCTACAAATATAGAAAATCCATTTGTTCTCCTCCAACCACAGAACATCAGTCATACAGACAGTCCCAGTCCACCAGGAGTTCACCAGCCTTTGGCCAACTTTCATGGAGGTCTGCAGTCCATGAAAGGTGTAAAAATAATTGCCCTTTCTCCTCAATTCTTCTGTGAACGTGTGTGTGCGCGTGTGCAGGCATTTATGTGTGTGAGAGCGTGTGCTTGAGTTCAGCTGAGTTGTTTAGAAAATCTAAAACAGAAATGGATGTTCAGAAACAAAATGAAACTCACCTGAAAGGTAGCAGCTGTGCAAAATGAAGCCCACACAGTGCAAAGCAGTGACAAAGCAGTGTTGTAACTTAACAACTTGCCTTTGTTTCTTCTATTTTGTTACGCTATTTACCCAGCTGAAGGCATCAATTTGTCTGGGTTTACTCAAATAATGCATTTATTTGTTCCACTTAAAATAATTTCATGTAACTGCCCCTCACTTTACTCTCACTCTATACCCTTGACCCAAACTTTGATGAGAAGATGCCTGCTTTAACAGCACAGAGTGAATTAAATTATTTTTCCTCCCAGTGCCCAGCAGAGGGCAACTCTTCTTGTTGCACCCTTCATCATTGCTCTGCGGTCTCAATAAATGCTTTCCCCCAATGAGTTTAGGAAGTCAGTCTTTAGTTTCAGGTCTTATTGAATGCAGAATGTTGTCCATTTAATAAATCACTCTGCTAAAAAGCAGACAGTGTTTTAGGGAGGGTCCGTCGTCTGACTGACAATTCATTACTGTTTGAGGATGCAATGTTCTCTGGTTTCTCAGACCAATCTATCCCTCGCTTGTCCTGTCAGATATACAGTGTACTTTTAATGCAAATAGAAAAAAAGAAAAGAAAGAAAAATGAATACCCTCTTCTTTTGGCTCAGCAGTCTACAGTGACAACTGAAGAGAAACAGAATACCTTTGCACCTTACGATAGAAGTGGATTTGCCACAACTGATGATACAGTAGCAACTTAAACTGTCCTGAAAATAAATAAATAAATAAATAAAGTTGCATTGAACTCGATGATCACTCATGAAGAATGTGCTGCGAGAAAAGTGGGGAGAAAGACGGCTAATGTCAAACAGCTTTGGTGGACGTTTCCACATGATCCCTGTCTCCAGGATGTTGGCATTTTGGGTTGGTGCATAGTTTAGAATCCGTTTTGGTAAAAATCTGCTTTCTGGAGGAAACACTTTAGAGGCATCTGCATGATAAATGCCTTCAGAGCACGACACTGAGCCAACAATCACTTTGCTCTGCTATTAAAATGAGAGATGGCATCAAATTAAAAGAATTATATAATCAGCCATCAGTGCATTACAGATGTTTCTCTCAGTGAACACAGACTTCTGCAGCTTCCTCCCTCACAACATGCATGCTCTGCAGCGACGGGAAAAACGGAGGTTGTGGAGAATAAAACAATAAAAACAAAAACACATGCTCACACACATGGCTGCAGTATAGCTTTGTCAAGCTCTTGGAGCACATTTAATGCTTATTAGGTTCTAAAAAAAGCTGCTGCTCTGTTCTCTGCTTCATTTTTTTGTGCACACACAGGATAGTTTTACATATATTTAACACTTGTCAGTAGACCAATCTTCTCACCTCACTGTCTACACAGTCTTTCTTCCATCTTATTGATGAAGCACATATCTTTTTCATGGGTCAAATCATTTTAATTAGCCCTCACGCCAATATCACAGACGAGCATTCGGTGCGTCTGACAGCTTAGAGGAGTCCTAATTAAACTGCACGCAGCCACTCACTTACTCACACTCACTGAGGTCGAACACAAAAGACTGAGCAGGTCGGAGCTGAGAGAAATCAACATGTGACGAACATTACTGATGTAGGTGGCTGTGATATTTAGGGCTGTAACAGCACAAGTGTTTTGAAGGAATCCAAAACCACAGTGAAGGTGAGGTTTTTCGTCCTGATTCACTGCTTTCTGTCTGAGCTAATTATCCCAGCGAGCCAGGGTAAAGGTAATCTGGCCCTGACTGATTTAGATTAATGCTGGACCACAGCTACACACAGTCAACCACTGCTGTTTAACCTGACAGCCCTGGAGCTCCTCAGTATTCAACAAAAGGCTCAGTGATTGGTGGGACATTTCAGAGTCTTATAAATAGAATCCAACTAGAAAATACAAACCATGTGCTGAAGTTTGTCTTACAAACAGCCCTTTAACTGAGGAAGACATCATTTTAATTGCTGGGGATGGTCATCCCTGCTAACAGCTCTGTCCTTGAATACAAATGTAAAGTGGTGTGTCACACTGTCACTGGCTTGCTGGTTCATATTGCCAGTCTTTTTTCTTTGATTTAAAGGAATAATTTGACCTTTTATTACGACCCTTTCCCACTTTAAAAGTGAGACATTATGTCTCAGTGCGGAGCCACATGGAATTTGCTTAGCTTAGCTCCACTGTAATAAATAAACATTTTTATATTTCTCTCTTTGTTTGCAAATAAATCCAATCAAATAAAGCCTGTTAATTAGTGAGGGTTAAAGGTGAGGTTAGGTATGTCTGTCAACGTATAGTGTACACAGTGGACTGGACACAGTGACTCAGGAGGCTAAAACAAATGCATGGATGTTCTCCAAGCGAGCATCACAGATGGCTGATAAGGTTGGTCTGCACTGTGATTGTTATGCTCCACTATAAAAAGGCAAATTCCATGGACAATTAGCCTAATTCTGATTCTAAGATTAAAAAAAGTGATCAAAAATCCCAATTTCTCTTACTTCTCTCAATATAAACGTCCTAATACAGTACTTGGAATTAGATGTGCAGCAAAGGAAATTATTTTCAAATCAGCCAAGTCTAATTTGTAAACATCTTTCTCAGACTGTCCTCTGCAAAGAAAGTTGTTCAGTGCACAATTACATTTCCTCTCCCTGCTCCTACAACCATGAAGGAGTCCTGATTTTAATTCCTCCTGACTGTACAATCCTACACGCCATGATCTCTTCTTCCACTTGTAATGGCCATGTCTCCAGGCAGCTCAGCCTCCATTAGTGACACTGATTAACCCCACAGTTTTTGGCCCTTCGCCGCTTGATGGGGCTGGACAGGCGATGGATCTGAGAAGAGACCAGTTGAGGAGAGAGGGAGCCTGAGAGGACTTGTTAAAATGTATGAGTTTTATCACATCTTGTTGAGGCTACTTCATTTGCTGGCTGAAATGGAGAGAATGTAGCCGAATGAGATCTGGTATTGGATTTTCATCGAGGAGTTGACCGGGCTGCCAATTAGGCGTAATTTAAATGGTGCACTTCTAATTTGTTCGCTCTTCAGCTGTGAGCGGCCACAAGTTCATCTGAAAATGCAAAGTAGATAGTTTAAATTCTGGGGGAAGTCAAAGAGGTCTTTTGATGCTTTGTAAGAAAAAAAAAACCTCACAGCTGACTCTCACTTCATCTATCTAAATTTACATCATGTCAGAATGTCTACTTGCTTCTCATGAACTGAAAGTAAAGAGTGGAATGGAGAGATGAGGGTTTTTTTTAAATCTAATTTTCACTAAAACTGTGGACTGTCCTCTTTATTGTAATCAGAAATGTGGAGTGAACAGAGTGAAAACGAACTTTTTCTACAAAATCTGTCTACCAGAACACCTCTGCTGCTCACGGTGGAACATGCTATAAATAATTTCCATCATTCCCACAATAGCTTGTGAGGTGTGAAACCACAGAACCGGCATGAAGCTGGATCTATTGAGATGTGATGTCACCTTTTGATTTTTTTGTTGGAAGTGGTTTAAAAGTCAAACCTACAGCTTAAGCTAAGCTCCATGTTTTTGGAAAACAGATACTTTTCAAATAATGAAAAGATCTGAAAGAATTACCCTGGCCAACATGAGCAAAAGATCAGGATTAGATGAAACTGGGTTCGCTCCAGCTGCCCCCTCTTTGTCGTTTGTTGAATTGTGACATTTGAGAGGAAATGGATTTGGGGAAGGGTATTGGTGTGAATCAACAGCATGAGATCAGGTAAAATGCAACAGAGCTGCAAGTTCTCATAACACAGATGTATTACATACTTATTATATAAAGCTAATACTACTAATACTTTTGACTTTGCAGTTTTATGGAGATTCAGATGAGAGCCTCAAAAATATAAACTGTAATAAGAAGAAACATGAAGCCGAACAAACTAAAGGCTAAAATTATTTAAAAATGTGCCCCCCCCCCCTCAAAAAAACCCAACAACAAACAAGCAACAAAAACCCCCCACCAGACTTCACTTTGAAAAGCTGGATCCTCACCACCCCAAAGATGCTGCCTGTAAACAGATAATGCCACATGCACACATTAAAGAAGCAACAGCAGACACGATGTCTCATCTCAAACATGCACTATATTGGCAAGTATTCGCTCACCCGTCCAAATCACTGACTACAGGTGTTCCAATCACTTCCACGGCCACAGGTGTATAAGACCAAGCACCTCACCTAGGCATGCAGACTGCTTCTACAAACATCTGTGAAAGAATGTCTCATGGCTGAGCAGCTGCATCCAAGCTTTACATCACTAAGCACAATGCAAAGTGTTGGCTGCAGTGGTGTAAAGCACGCCACCACTGGACTCTAAGGCAGTGGAGATGTGTTTTCTGAGGGAAGAATCACACTTCTCTGACTGGCAGTCCAGTGGGATTGGCGGTTGCTAGGGGAACGGTACTTGTCTGACTGCATTTGTAACAAGTGTAAAGTTTGGTGGAGGGGGGATTATGGTGTTGGGTAGTTGGGCGTGGCTCCTTAGTTCCAGTGAAAGAACTCTTAATGCTTCAGCATACCAAGACATTTTGGACAATTTCATTCTCCCAACTTTGTGGTAACAATTTGGGGATGGGCCCTTCCTGTTGTGACCAGTGCACACAGCAGGTCCATAAAGACATGGATGAACAAGTCTGGTGTGGAAGAACTTGACTGGCCTGCACAGAGTCCTGACCTCAATCTGACAGAACACCTTTGAGATGAATTAGAGAGGAGACTGTGAGCCAGGCCTTCTCAACCAACATCAGTGTCTGACCTCACAAATCCAATTTCTCAGATAGTTTATTTTTTAAAATTCTAACAATCACAGTGACAATCTCAGTGAATAGTCACCTTTTTCTGATTATTCTTCTGGTAAGGTTACCATTTTTCTTTTCTTCTCGACACACTGGTTTCTTTTCTTCCTTCATTGTTTCCTTTCGAGGTTAAGTGCACCAGAAATCAAGAGACAACTCTTGCAGGTACTGTGAGTCCAGACTCATAAACATTAAATGTGCTTGATAAAAGGGATACGCCTGTCTGACAGAACTTGTTGCCTCCACCTGCAAATGAAAGAAAGGCCTGTCACAATCTTGCCAGGTTCAAATAAGGCACTGCAGGCAGAGGACACAAACTGTCTGTAACATCGTATGAGGCTTTCTAAAGCCTGGAGTTCTGATTGGCCTCCCAATGACTGCTGTCAAGTTAGCTGTTGTAATTGGCAATGTCAGCTTTGGGCAGCACGGCACAAGTCTATGTTGATAAGAACTTGTCAAGCCTCAACATGTAGCTTAGTCCTGCAATCAACTAGGCTATGCTGTGAACTCACACTTGCTAAAGCACACAAAAGTAGAGAATATAATTTTTATTGTCCAAAATTAATCAATACACATTTTTTACATAGCTGGATTTGGATTGGAGTTTAGGGAAACCGTCCAGGTATCAAAGAAAAGGTGTGCATATACTGCACAAGATTCTTATGCACATGATTTTTTGTCAATAAGATTGTCAATAACTATTACATAGTAAGCAGTCACTCCAATTTTAAGTTGTAAATTTAGCTTCATAGTTCCAAAAACCTTTATGGAGCAAGTGAACATGCTTTTGTTTATGGTTTCTCGCTTCACATTCAAGCTTGATATTTTTCAAAGAGTTACACAAGTTCTGCTGATTTGAGTGGGCTTTCATACATTAGGTCCTTTCCTGCTGAGGTTTTCTGAGATGCTCTAACAGGAATTACATGCTGTGGAATTGAGAGGTGGAAGGTGTTCGTGCTCCCTATTGCCCCAGGGAGCTGCCCTCACTCCTTTTATCTCAAATGAGCAGATCGGAGGACTGCTGATGGATTGCTGACTGTGTGTGAGAGATTTTCAGCTCTGCTGGATTTATGCCTGCTAACTTTATGTTTGGCGTCTGCACTTGCATGTAAATAGGTGTGGCTTTTAAGTATAGGTTATGTAGCTAAATGTTTCAAGACCGAGCAATAAATTTACTCTGAGCTTATCTCAGAAGGAATGGACTGGAAAATAAGCGTCAATAACAAATAATCAGCCACACAACATTCTGGACCTAAACATATACCTACATTTTGATTGCTCTCTTAACTGTACGTACGCAGAGTTTTCATTATTATTCATTTATTACTGTTGGTTTCCATAACACTGCCGAGCACCTGGAGATTGCCGCAGCAGATGAGGATGGGCAAAGAAAAAAAAATCCATGAAGTTGATTAAATAGCTACATCAATGTCACAGAAACTCGTAAAGTAAATATTTTAATGAAGCTTATTGCACAATACAATATAAGAGTGCTTCTTTTGACATTTTCTCTCTCTCGTTGCTGAAACTGCGAGGTACTGATGACGGTTTAGCCCGTGAAATTATTCCCAGCTGGTTTCTCTCATTAAGAGCCGCACTCTGACATTAGCAGCCATTACAATGTCTATGGGTCAGTCTGTGACTGAAGTCTTATGTGAGAGGATTCACTGGAGAACAGGCCCTGGAATTAGTTGGTATGCAGACAGACAGACTGTATTCCAATTGAGGCGTCACACTCTGATCCTCAGCCTCTAATCCGTGTTGTTCATGGCCACAACTGTGCAGGAATGTGCTTCCCATTGCAACCGAGTGATTAGGGTTTTTGAAACATCTCAGAATTGTATTCTGTGTCACGGGGGAGGCACGCTCTCCATTTTAATCACACTCTGATTCAGGCTACTTATACTTGAGAAAGTCTGGTATTTTATCAATATATTGGCACTTATACCACAGATGTGGCTCTATGTCTTTAGGCAATAGGTTACTTTAAGTGAGTGTTCCACCTGCTGGGTATTGATAACCCAGCCATACTGCCTCTGCTTAATGCAATTCTGAACTCATTTACTATGTGCCAACCAGCCATTTTACTCCAGAACTGAAAGTAAAAAACATTTGTGCATTTAACATGTAATGCATCTCAAGGAAAAGGATGGTCAGCAACAGGCTTTTCAGGATCTCTTTCAGTGAGTTTAATAGCAGCAATGTGGGAAGGAAATTGGGAAACTGCAAATTTTGTAGTTATCCAAATAAGTCGTTTTCTCCACATAAAACACAACTTGGCAAGTCATTTTCAACTCCTGTCATTTATCTCTTAGATAGAAAAATAGGTACTGTAATCATTTGTAGATTGAATGGATGGTGATAGTATGAAACAGAGCATTAGCTGCTGTGAAGCTTGTATTTGTTTCCCATTTGGGAATGTTGTTTTCTTTCCCTTCATTTGCTGTGTTAGTTCAGTTTTCACTCTTTGATTAGGTTTAAACTCCTGAACTGCTTGGCTATTTTCGTGGAAAGACCATAAACAAACTCATTACATTAAGCACATGTTACAAACCTTCATTTTCCAGTATTGCGATTGGCCTCTATAAATCTGCCCTTTATTAAAAAAAATACAATGCTTTCTGCTTCAGTTCACAGAGTTTTTATCTTTGACAGGGATCCCATTTTTTTCCATTTAATTTCCTGGAATTAGCAAAATCAGTGAGTTCAACTGCAGAACATTAAGAATGCCACAGGGCCAGTGGCATTTCTAGGAAGAGCCTGTCCTCAGAGTGAAAACGTAGGCACTGGTCCTTTCTGCAAGCACGGATTGCGACCAATATTTACGTTTTGGAAGGGAAAACAGTGACATGGCATGACGCCGACAAAATTGCTTTTAAATAAAATGTTTGACCCCAGAAAAAGACATAAATATCGATTTCGTCCCATTCCTCACTCTACCCTAACATTTAGAATAGAATAGAATAGAACTTTAATGATACCACGACGGGGAAATTCACAGTTGTTATTCATGTACAAAAGTCATTATATTGCCATCTGATACTCTGACATGACAGGCTGGGAGTGAACCATCAACCTTCACATTGATAAATTACTATTCTACCCTCCGAGCCACGGCAACATTACCCACGGACGTGTCCATACGACACACGAAGCCGGAGGTGGGCGCGGTCGTTCGGAAACGTAAATATAGGTCGTATTTCGGGGGCCCTGCAGAAACAACGGATGATTACGTTTTGATTGGAGGACATGTTGGAAAAAAAAGTCAGAGTGGCTGAAGGCTGGTAATGCTCAGCCTTATCTGACATCTGAAGGTTACCACATATGTGCCCCTTTGTTCATACGCCCAGGGCAGAGCTAAGCTTTGTCTTATATACTGTGTATTGTGTTAGTACTGCAAACAAAACAATTGTTTTTTTAAATGCGATTGCTATGTACAGTTAGAGCACAATGAACAACAAAACAAAACAAATGACTAGAAGGGCAGGAATACCTCACACATCCCAAATTGTTTGTGTACTGATTCCACGCTGCAACTTATACCAGCCAGTGTCGCCATACTCCGTCAGGTTCAACTATATTTTACTATAGTTTTGTTTGGCTACAGTAAATTTTATCAATTGTTACGTCTACCACACCCAACAACTCCAGAAATGTTTATCAAAATTAATTTTCCAGGTTATCCTGTTGACAGGCAGACCAATGCAGCCAACAGCATAACCTCCCTCCATCTATCAGTGAGCTATAACACATTACTGCTCTGATCAGTCTCAGTTTCTGCTGCAACACTCAGATCTTAGGTTCTCAGGTGTAAATTGCAGGAGAGTCTTCACTAAAAAAAGAACAAAATCTGTTGGATTGACATGAAAAATATTTCTGCTGTAAATACATCATTTTAATTTCTTTGTAATTACCTCACGCTAATTTAACGTGAAATGGTTACACTTACATTTGAACTTTTTATATACTAGTTTGCTGTTTATTACATATTATATTTTTATAGTTACTAAACCACTATTTAACATGTTTGCAGTATTGGGATTATAAATACTTGTTTAACTAATCCTATATCCAATTTTAATTCACACATTTGAAAGCAGTAAAGTAACAAACAAACCAAGTATCTGTTTTTTCTCAATATTACACAGCTACCAAAGTAAATAATATAACACAGCACTGACAAACACTCCTGGATCTCTAATGCAACACCATAAGCCATTAACGTTTCTTTGAATTTTTGTGATTTTAAAAGCCATCATGAAGAGGTGCTATGGCAACAGATGGTGAAATTAGTAAAGTATCTCACAGCAAAGTAGTTAAGTGAGACTGGGACCACTCAGTGTCTTTAGTGTTTTCTTTGAAAGTATGCTGTCTTCCAGCCCTGAGACCAGCTAGATGGCAGCTGTAGCCACTCAAAGGTATCCTTAAACTCTGGAGAATACGCTGAGGTACAAAGTGTACAGCAGAACAAAGCAGCAGCTATTCCAGAGTTTTCTGACTCTTGAAAGACCAAAGGGCAGTCCTGATGCCCTCTGGCTTGTCACAGGCATCTCTGTATTTTGTGTCTGGTGTCAGCGGACCCTTGGATGCAACATCAGTACAGTCTCTCAAATACACCTCAGACGTTTAGATGCTGTAAGATGCTGGAAGAAAATGTTCTTTGGCTGGATGAGCTGAATGTCTCAGAGTCTCGGGAAGTCAGCACGATAGTATCGACTCACCCACTAGAGTCACCCTGGAGTGTGGAAGTGGAAATGATCTCAGCACACGTGGGGGTCAAGAAAGTACCTTTTTGAGCTGTGCTTCATCCACTGAGGAGAGGCTCTGAAGTTTCTAAGCCATTCATCCATGAACCGAAGCTTGAAGTTAGTGATAAGGATGCACAGGCTTCACAGTCTACATAAGTTCTGCTGCAGGTCCGGAAAGTCTGTGTAGGGCTGATGTTTCCCAGGATCTGCAGGCACATCACTACATGTCAACGGTCTGTTAAAACGATGGTTGCCTGTATTTCACTCCTTTTTAGGGCAGCAATTATTTTATTCTGTTTTTATCCACATTTACAGATGTGGGCAGAGACAATTAAATACAATTAAAACATTATAACTCCATCCCTGTGCAGGGATGCTCAGGGTGAAGTGGAGACTGAAAGGGGAAATATCAGAGATCATCGAAATATCAAAATTATGCATTAGTATTAAAGTGATTTATTCATTTTCACCACAGAGAGTAG
>VOQJ01031254.1:42637-52953 GCA_015052665.1 Apistogramma diplotaenia
TAAATACAATTAATACATTATAACTCTATTTAAAACTCAGCAATAACACAGAGCCTGTGCAGGGATGCTCAGGGTGAAGTGGAGACTGAAAGGGGAAATATCAGAGATCATCGAAATATCAAAATTATGCATTAGTATTAAAGCGATTTATTCATTTTCACCACAGAGAGTAGAGCGCGCAGCGTGTTTCTTAACCCTGAAAATAAACAGACATCCAACCTGTTGGTGAAGAATTAAAGAAATAAGGCGATTCTGTCACCAACACTACAACTATAGACACATATAAATTACATATATATAAATTATATATATATAATTATATATATATATATATATATATATATATATAGTACATATTTTATTTCAGATGTACTTAATAAATTAAAATGTCAAGAAGTAAATTAAATTTGTGTAAAAAAATGTGATGAAGACTTGTGAATTATAGTAATCAAATACTGAGATTGTACACAGATCAAAGCAAACTTTGACCAGAGAACCATCACGGACATACACGTGTTAATTCCAGACCTTAGAATGTTATTTATAATTATTTACAATTATACGGTCCAGAAATGTTCAGTGAAACTCATAAATTAATCAGAATCAAAGATCTGAGTAATTCTCACCACAGAGCAGCACCTAAAGCAAGAGAAAATAGAGAGAATCTAAAATAAATTCCAGCTTGTGGACCCAGTTATTGCCTTTCAGTCATTAAAGTTGTATGCTGTACAATCATTCCACGCTAGAAAAAGAGCAGTTAAAATAAATCATTAAAAGCCCCAAATTACCGCAACATTAATGCCCATGATGAGTGTAAGGTAACTTGTGACCACAACTACAGAGCACATCTGGTGATGTGGTAGAATGGGAGATTTGCATTGTGGATGTGCAGCTGACAAATCTGCAGCAACTGCGTGATGCTATTGTGTCAATATGGATCAGCAGATTTAAGGCAAAAGAGCCCAACGTGGTACTGGCAATGTGTAACTCATGAAGTGACAGGTGAGTGTGTCTATGTTTAATCCAAACAGCTCTTTTGTGGTGATGGAGGTTCGAGGAAGGCGGAGGGGGCTGTGCCCAACTGTGCAATGGATTAGCAACACTGGCAGGTCATTACATACCTGGAAGCTAAAGGTAATCAGAGTGTTGGCAGAGCAGTAGACCTTCTGAAATGATCACCTCTGTTTTACCTTTCAATGCTCTTCATCTGTACTAATGGTGTTGTCTCAGCGCTGACATTTTTATGGTTGCCTATAGGACATTTCCAATGCAAACACTGCATCGAAGGTGTCTATAACTCACAGGTTGTACGATTCGTGCATTAAAAAGGCATAAATTCCGTACATGTGGACAGGAAACGCAGGAGCAAATCTGTCAAGCAAGAAGAATTTTGCTTCAGCAAGAATCTTGAGAGTTTTATTGCTGAGCTACAGTATGTAATGTTTTTATGGAATTATAAAGTAATTATAAAGTAAAGAATTGAATGCTTCTTAGCGCTGTATAGATATGTGAGATGTGACATGAGAGATTGTGTTATTATGATAATGAAACAGTGGGTGGTTTTTGTTGAAATGTTCATAATACTACAATAACACAATCTAAGAGGAAAAGTACTTGACATGGTTGCATCGAGGGTCTGGACTCAGTAAGTAAAACACACAGAAACCTCATTGGGGTCGTTGACGAATTTGACAAAAATTATTACACAATCAAGAAAGCTCAGTAAAAAAGCTGTATGGAGTTCAGTTTCTTAATGCACAACTTTCATTATTCATGATACTCATTAGTTTTTATACAGCAAATAGCTGAATATCAGAGAAATGACCAAAATTTTGGTCAGTATCCATTAGTATGATGAAGGATGATAAAAGTAGGGTCAGAAATATTTTAGTTATATAGTTAATAAGTTCCCTCGGGCACAGTTTAGTTGACATCTAGACAGAGGGAGCTTTATGAAAGTTCACTTAAAGAATGTTGGAGTTCAGATTAAAGAGCCATATGGAGGACTAGGACGAAAAAGAGAACTTTAATTAAAGTTAGCAAGAAAGAACAAAAGACTCGTAGGGAAGAAAGCCAAACACAAGATGACTGTAAAGTCAGTGCAGGCAAATTCATACAAAAGTCTGAGAGTGATCCAACAGAAGGGAGAAACCTCTGCAGGGGAAAAAAAAGTAAAATAGGTGAGTAAAATTTGTTCTCCATGGCTTTCTAACTATCACGCCTACTCATGTCTTCAACATGCAGCCTGGAGGAGCCAGGGGAATAACACAACCAGCCTTCTGATTACACACACTCTACCTCCTGAGCCACAATCACAGGGGTGGGAACAACAGAAAAACAAAGAAACAACAGCAGCCAAAGACACAAAGGAAGTGATTAACAAACAGAAAATTCTATAGATATAAAATAAATAAAATAAAATAAAGCCCCTCCATGAAACCTTACCGCCTTCTAAGGTTTTGCATGTCCTCAGTAGTTCTGGGTGAGGGGCCAGATTAAGAGTGATTTGAAAATTTCTATGAAGACATAATCAAGGGACTAGTTTATTCTGTCCAGGACAAAGTTACCTGGGCCCCCCTGGAGTCTGCCCTCGAGAGGGAACTGCAGGCCAACGTCCACCTGGTGGCTGGCCCTTGCATGCTGTCTAAAGTGGATTCATTTAAGTATCTCAGGCATCTTGTTTAAAAGTGAGGGGAGAGGGGAGATTGACAGACAGATTGGGGTCTGCAGAGATGTAGATGTACAGTGGCACAGAGACAGCTGAATATGAAAGCAAAGCTGTCATTTTACTGGTTGATCTGCGAGCTCTACCCTCAACTGTGGCCATGAGCTCTGTTTTGTGACCAAGAGAATAAGATTCCTGCTATGATTGGCAGAAATGATTTTCTCCAAAGGTTGGTGGGGCTCTCCTGTAGTTTGTAGGAGTTTGTATTCTCAGTCAGAGTTGGGAAAAAAGTGACTGTAAGTCCAAGAGACTTCTTCAGTTATAAAACCAAAAGGTGGACCATCACAAGTACTTAAACCCTTTGGGGATGGTTGTTGGTCCACTATTAATCATGTGTATCCGCACATGAGCCAAGGTGTGAAAACAAGGCATGGGTCAGTAGTTTTGGGGGAAATCACTGTGAAACCTCGTCTTCCTCTATCATGTGACCCACTGAGGTCACCTGAAGTAAGGTGTGAGTGGGGACTGAGGCACCTGGAAAGGGATCTCAAGACTGCATTGTGTGGCTGACTACTGGTGTCATGAGTCATCACCTCTGTTGAGTGATGGTTGTTCAAAGTGGATATAGATGGCCTCTTTTACGCCTCTCTCAAACCATCTGTCTTCTCAGTCCAAAATGTGACCACTGGCATCCTCTAAAGAATGTGCTTTATCTTTTAGGTGCAGATGTCCAGCTGAGTCTTGTCCTGTCAAGGTGGCTATTCCACGTTGTGCCATGCATTTGTGGAGTGGCTGTTTGGTTTCTCCAGTGTAGAGGTCCCCATTCTTCCACTGCCCGGTATACTTTGTTGCTTAGCCAGTTTTTGTGTTAGTGTGGATGGGTCTGAAACACACTGGGATGTCATGCATGGAGCAAATTCTCCTGAGTTTCTCTGACAAACCTGCTAGATAAGTGATGGCAGTTGTTTGCCATTCTCTTTCTCCCAGGTTGGTGTCTGACCCTGTTTCCTGTGCATCTTCGCTGATTTGATGAAAGCCCAAATGGATGTGTGGGTTTCCAGGAAACATCTATGTTGAGGCTTCCATCTTCCTCAATGAGCACAGGACAGTCCAGGAACAGTAACCTATTATCTTTGGTGAACTTAATGTTTTTATCCAATGAGTTGACGTGCTCAATGGAGGCTTCTAAACATCTTGGGTTTTGATTTTGACCCAAGTGTCAGTGTAAGCTATCTCTTTGAAGGAGGCAAGAGCTTTACTTTGCTCTTCCTCCATGTAAAGATTTACTTTTTTGGGTGACATTCATGGCACCTACATACTTTTGTCTGTAGAAACCCTCCTTCTATGCTCGATAAATTTTATCTCTCAATTGGCTTGGATAAGCTGGTTGAGGTCATTAGGTAGAGGCATAAAATGGATGGATGGATGGATGGATGGATGGGATAAAAATAACTACAAAATTTCTTTACTCTAGTTTGAAGTCATGAGAAATTGTCACACATCCAAATGTAATATAAAGTGAAGAAAACAAGTATGTGATGCACTGCCGAAGTTTTCCCTACAAGAATGCGGAGGTCTGTAATTTTTATCGTAGGTACAGTTCAACTGTGAGAGACAGGATCCACAAATCTTTTCATTTTATTGCATAAAATAAGTATTTGATCATCTACCAACAGCAAGAATTCTTGCTCTCACAGACCTGTTTATCTTTAAGAAGCCCTCCTACTCTGCAGTCATTACCTGTGTGAACTGCACCTGTTTAAACCCATTACCTGTATAAAAGACACCTGTCCACACACTTAATCAATCACACTCTAACCTCTCCACCATGGCCAAGACCAAAGAGCAAAGGGGACAGGATGACAGCACCATACTGAAGGGAGGATGAATGGGGTCATGTATCGCAGGATTTTGGCCAACAACCTCGTTCCCTCAGTAAGAACATTGAAGATGGGTTGTGGTTGGGTCTTCCAGCATGACAATGACCCAAAACACACAGCCATACAACTCAGGAGTGGGTCTATAAGAAGTACTTCAAGGTCTTGAAGTGGCTTAGCTAATTTTCAGACCTGAACCTAAGAAAAGAAAATCTCTGGAGGGAGCTGAAACTCAATGTTGCCTAGCAACAGCCCCAAAACCTGAAAGATCTGGAGAAAATCTGTATGGAGGAGCGAACCAAAATCCCTGCTGCAGTGTGTGCAAAATTGGTCAAGAACTACAGGTATCAAATTCTTATTTAATGTAAAATGCAAATGAATTATTTAAAAATCATACAATTAAATTTTCTGGACTTGTTTTAGATTCTGTCTCTCACAGCTGAAGTGTACCTGTGATAAAAATTACAGACCTCTCCATTCTTTGTAGATGGGAGAACTTGTAAAATCAGGAGTGTATTAAATACTTATTTTCCCCACTATTTATATATTGAAAATGATTTTTTATTGCCAGGATTATGTTCAGTATAGTTCCACAGATTTGTACCATTTATTTTCTTTATATTCAGACAGTGTGAGTTCTTCCTACAACAAGTATTGTTTCTCTCTGTTTTAGGATTGGAACAACTATATGCACACACTCACACAAAGACAAGAACATCAATGCATTTGCATATTACAATGTGGTGCTGTCTACCTGATATAATCACTAAACTAAACTGGCAAAGTAAGGACTGACCATTTAGTGACCACTTTGCCAAATAAAGAGATTGTCAAGATCTATCTATCTATCTATCTATCTATCTATCTATCTATCTATCTATCTATCTATCTATCTATCTATCTATCATCCTTGTGTGATATCACTGTTTCTGGTTGCATGTACAATAAGTAATAAAAGAAAAAAAACCCCACATCAACAAAACAGGACACACCTTTGTGACATCCTTTTCTGGTCATGATATAGGAAAAATGGGTGGCATTTGCATTTCAGACACTTCTAAGAAAAATACAAAACCATCATCTTTCATTCTTGGACAGAACGGCCCCTGCATGTTCTGCCTTTTATCATCACAATAAAGTTGGAGCCATACTGATGCTTTCCCAGTGCTGCTGTTAAGCTGATATTTTTTTTTTTTACAGTCCTGGCACACTACACCAGAACCCTTGTTGTTCGTAAGACGCATGAATTCGCTAGAGGGGTGCTTTGGAGCACATGCCAGTTTATTGGGTGAGCTTGGCCCCTCGGCACATGAAACTGTAATAAAAATCCATCTGTTAGAAGACTGATGGCAAGCCAGTGCACTGGAACAGAAGCTTGTCCTCTGGATGTGTGTGTCAGGCTTTGCTTGTGATTTTTTAGATGTTTGTGCAAAAAATCAAAAGTGTGCTGTTTGTATTGAGACCCGTACACACGCACTTTAATATTGCTTCTCATAAAAATAAAAGCCAAAGAAGACCACCTATTAAACACACTGTGATCAACAATGTTCTCACATGCTGTTAAGCTACATAGCTCATGCATTTCAAACACAGTGAATGCTTAACGATGAACCTCTCATCTCCTTTTGAAGGAGATGACAATGTATAATAATGTTGTCATGACAACAGGGCAGAGAGTTGGAATTAAGTAGGTGCACATGCAAGAAAATGCAAAATTGATTGACACTGCATAACACACCCTGAATGCGCGCGCTGTTTTTGGGAATGCTGAAGAACATGGGATGAATCATTAGAAAACATTTTTTACTCTACAACATATCAGGAATTATGAAGTGCCTTTTTAATCCCTTTTTTTTCATGTGCCGTACAGGTAGATGTGCGTGTGCAGGTAGATGTCCTAAATTTGTAAGACATTTACACATCTTGATAAAGTATGATGGCAAACAAATGTGTTACCGCAGTGTCTGATTTCTCTGACAGTGCTGTCTGCTGGGGATAAATCTAGGCGGAGGAAATAGGATATCTGTGATCTGAGGGAGCACATGTTCACATGATTTAAACAGGACTGCTGAATCCAATGTGGAATGGGTTTTAAGGAACTCATACAGCTATTCAACATGTCAGGATGATAAAATGTTACCAAAATCCTCCCATTTCACGGCTGTAGTAATGCCTGCTTTATGTTTGCCAGCCAAGCAGGACAACGAGCGTGATTCCCTGGGGAAATTTTCAAGTGTAAGCTTTGTTATGGAAATGTATTATTTTATTTTTCTTGAAATATAAAAGCACATAATAACTACAAGTGACAACAGAGCCCTGTTTGTTTTGAATAGTGACACACTCCTTTAAAAAGACTGTACAGCCACTGCCATAACAAATCACTGTCTTTATTATTTTGTCTCTGTGGGCGGGCTCCTCAGGAACTTGTTGAAAGTGAAACTGAAAGTGAAACTAAGAGCTAAGCTGATGAGTTAATGAACGTGAAAACTGATGCCAAGAGCCTAAAGTGCCTCAGATATGTGGTCATGTGTCTAGTTAGTGTTGCTTTTGCTTGCCTGTCACTTTGCTGGCAGGTAACAGGCTATTGTGAACTGTGGAAAACCAGGCCCTGCAGTACTGATGAAAATTGGTGGAAGATTAAAAAGCCGTTGACTACAATCTCTGCCCACTGTGCTGAAATGCCAAGGGCTGCTGAGACTGGGAGCACAGACTATTGCATCACCTCCTGTGCAAAGAGCTTGCTCTAATGAGGGTGTATTAACACTGCATGGTTTAATAGGGAGAATAGATCTTGCTTGTCCAGCTCCCCATAGACTGCCAGCCACTGTGAGTCCACAGAAGTGGCATTTAGGTGTGGTGATTACAAAGCGGTTGGCTGAAGAGTCATTTGCTTATGAAGAACATTTCTCATGTAGAAGGTAATTTTCGATTATTGATTCCTTTCATGTCATGACAGTGTAGTGTTTTTAATCTAATTAGAACTTTGCTTTTCCACACTTTCTTTTATACTTTACACACACACATATACACACACACACACACACGTACACACGTATATATATATGCATATATATATATTCATTACTACGAGAACTTTAGCTTTCATTATGCATGTTTCTGTCAGGCCACATTAGCCTCAGGAGGAGGATGGTAAAGGGAGAGGTGGTTAATGTTCTGCACCTGCACCTGCCGGGACGCGAGCTGATGCATCTCTTCGACAGCCAGTTAAAATTGGACCAGAAATGAACAGTAAAGATTTACTGGAGCGCAAAGCCACATCCAGTGAACCAGGAAATGGTGGTGAGGTTCTTGCCATCATATAATTTTTCCTGAACATTCAGTGAGATGACAGGTAGAGACAGAAGGAAAGAGGCTTTTCCAACAATGTGCTTGACTGGTGATGAATTCTGCAGAGTGTGAAAACACTCTCTGTCTATTGAGAACTAGTGTCATGCTGTAATGTTTGTGAAGGGTCTTGTCAAGACAAATGAGAAAGGTTGGTCCTGCAAAAGACGAGTTCGACAGTTTCCAGTCTGGTAGCTCGGCAGCTGTAATACGCGATGATTTAACCATCTAACAAATTCCGTTTTATTTAATTTTTAAGTCCTGGTTTGAATATTTTTCACTAAAAGTACTAAACCAGGGAAGGGATTAGTAAGGCAATGCTATATTTAACAGTCATCAAAATGAAAGAGTATTATCTTCCCTGTGTGATACTTGTGATGTACTTTTAATGCCCAGCAATTACTGAGGCTTCAGAGAGTTGGCCTTTTTTGCTCAAATCAGTTTTCTCCTCCATTCGACCCCCAAGAGGCAGAGCTTTCTCTCTGCGTAAGTCCTGCACGTCTTCACAAAGGTATGGCAACATTTGACTCACAAAATTGCCTTGCTTTTAAAAGCTACATTCGCCATCTACATACTGAAAAGCTCAGCCATTCAAAGATGGTAAGAGGGAAGAAGTGATGCCTCAGGATTTAAATATACACGCCACGGCGTTAAATCCCAGAGGATGGTGTAAAGAACCCAAAACTGCCTGGATAAACAAAAATGATTGCACATGTTAGCAAATGCTCCCACATATTAAATCCTCATCGTATTAAAGCTGATGTTACGTAGCTTCCAAGGCTTGGTGCTTTGTTTAATATTCATGATGTGCTGAACAGCTTGGGAGCTCTGCACAATCTACAGTAAAAAGAAATATTGTTATAAGGCCTGGTAAACAGTGCACTGAAGAAAGAGTGGAAACCCCATTTATCACACACCCACTGTCATTTCCTCATCCTTTTTAAACCGGCAGCATGAGCTGCAATATAGTAGAGAGTTCAAGAAGCCAGGGGATAATGGACTAAGGTGAATTTCATGGACAAGAAAGTCAAAACTACAACGACCCACAAGGATGGTAAGATACATGCACCATGAAAAGGTAAAAGGCCCTGAGAGCTCAGTGTACTGCAATGCAGGGAAACACATTAATGGACAAAATATAAATAAATTAAGAAAGCTCACTGTCAGTTTGATCGCAGCACCACTAAATATCCATGTAACTTATTTTCAGAAATTATTTATTGAAAGAAATCTTCCTCCAGATAAAACAATGAACCTTTTCATATGGACCCTAATTGGTTTTGCTTATCAAACCAACCAAACTACTTTCGGGCACCTTTGAGTCACATCCATGTCCTTGTACTTGTGTTTTGTTTCAAAGTATGGTCTAATGTTATACTCCTTGGTTATATCCACATTGACTCCACGTACAAGACAAACAGCCCTGACTTTTACATATGTAAATAGATATTCTGCTTCCCACCTGCCTCGAAAGCTCCTGTTTTCTGCTGTTTTCGCCATTTTTCAGAGCACGGTGCCAATATTAGCATAAGGTTACTCTATGACTACTGTCAACAGAGGAGACGGCGTTTATGGGTCTTGTCATGATTTTTGCACCAAAACACCAGCAGAGTATTCTGGGATTTGTAGTATTAGCAGTACATGCGCTCTAGGCTCCAATACTGGCAGGCCAGCTCCAATTGTCTTTTGGTATGGCTTCACAGCCCAAATATAATTACACTGCGGGCCAAATTTGGCCCGAGGGCCAGAGTTTGACACCTATGTGTAGCACATCATTCCCAACCAGTCAAAAGCTAATGAAAATGGAAGGAAAAAGTCTGTATGTGTAGCTGCGCTAATATGTTGTTGTTGCTTTTTTAAAACATTTTCTCATGAAGTCTAAATTTCTGTTACCTGTGGCAGCAGCTGGAAGACGTGTGGTCCCCGTCCCTTTCTTTGTTAAGCCGACACGTTTAAACAAAGAAGGAGGGGACGCTGCACAGCCTTGATGTCTAATCCAACAGGTGCTCTTTATCAGGAAAGCAGAAACATTAAAAACACATTAAATAACTTAAACATATAAAAATAGTACTGGCACGTTTCTGGGGTTTGGCCCATTTCTTCTGTTAAATCTACTAAAGTTTTTTATTCATTTGCATCTTTTCCGATGCGCTGCAGAGGACTGGGAGAGCGCTTCCAACTTTGTGTGTATATTATTTATGCTCCCATGCCACTGCTGTAGAGAGTAAGTATACAGATCTTGATTCCTCAAGTGACAGTTTTTTTTCAGTGTGAATAAACATTTCATCCCTGCTACATATGGGGAAAATTAGTCTTGAATAAATATTGGTTTAGTTTAGTTTATTTTTGTTAGTTTGCCTTTTTTCAATAGGAATCACATAAAAACAATTCAGAGTATATATACATACATATATATACATATATATATA
>VOQJ01031256.1:0-11175 GCA_015052665.1 Apistogramma diplotaenia
GCCCGCTGACGTTAGCCAGCTCGCTGACGTTAGCCAGCTCGCTGCCGCACTGGGCACGAAGCAGCAGCTAACAGACTGCTGAAGCCCGTCTGACCACAGAGGAGCTAAAGCAGCAGAAGAAAATAACGCAGAAGGATGTGGGGTTTATTGAGGCGAGCCTGAGCTGCTTTTTCACTAAACTTTATATTAAAACTATTTAAACACAGAAACAAAAAGAATAAAATCAACAACAGGAAGTGCAATGAAGACAGAAACAGGAGGAAATGTGGTGTGGAAGTGATCTCCATCAGGAGCAGGACTCTGGTCCCTAGAGGGAGGCGACTGTGTCTGCAGCACTTCTCTACGAGGGAGAGGAAGGAGGAAGAAAGAGCTGGTTTTTAAATGATGGCGCGGCTCCGGCTGCAGGAGAACTCGTTTTTAACAGAGCTCTTCTGGCGGGTTTCTGAGACTGGGGGGCTCAGCTCAGCTGGGGGGCTCTGGGGGGCTGAGCTGCCTCTGGGAGCCGTGTGCTGGGAGGAGGTGGCCAGCCTGAGGGGCCCTGTAGGATCACAAGTTTCCTTTGAAAATGAACTGTTGTGTACTCACGGTGCTTCCCTCCTGGGACTTATTGACTTTTAACACCTCAGGCACTTTGTCTCTAACAAAAGCAGCAAGGTTCAGAGGTCACCGCGAAGCACCAAGATGGATGGATCGCACTCACCAGAGATGGTGTACTCGTCACTGTGACTCTCGCTGATGCGAACCAGGAAGGAGCCATCGTTGTTTTGGGGGGCGAGCAGCAGCTTCTCAGCTTTCACACGGTTTATGTTCCCATAGTACCACCTGCACAGACGGGATGATAGAGGGATGAGAGGGAGGGATGGGCAGAAGGAATGAAAGGAGTCAAAGAAGAGGACAGGCGGACATACAGGAGGAAGAACGTTCAGCACATTTCAGGAGGAGACAGAGTGAAGAACGAGGTCTGAGCTGAGCTGCAGCTCTGCATGCTGCTCACGCTGAGCTGAACATGAAGCATTACTGAGTCCCGCCTAACCGGCCTCTGTTTACCTTAAGTTATCAGAGAGGGCGGGTCTGAGGGCCACAGTGCTCAGGTTTCACTGAAACCAGCAGGCACAGATAAAAGGCTCTGACAGGCTCCCACAGAAGCACAAAGGTCACCCACCAGCAGATGATGTTATTAAGGAGCAAAAATACATCAGAGGAGATTAGAATTATTCGTTTTGGACACTTATCCAAGCAAACATACGTCCTGTCTTCAGCAGCTTCTTTGGTGGTTTTAAAGGGTTCAAATATTTCATCTTCTGAAGTGGAAATATGAGCCTGCTGTTCCTCTGGTGTCCAGCAGAGGCGCCACAGTGAGGCAGTCCCCATAGACTCCCATGTTAAAGCCACACGTTTACATCCTGATACTGAAGCTGCTTCGGTCTCTGTGGATGTTTCGATAACTCAGCTGTTTAAATAACGTTTGCTTTATTAGGGGCGTGGCCTCTCCGACTGACAGGTGGATGGTGACACAGGCGGCTGTAGCTGCTAGCTGTCTGCTAGGCTTGGAGCTTTTGAATGCAGCTATCTGACCAATAATATGGCAGCAGACCGTCCAAGAAGGCGGAGCTCCGGTTTGCTGAGTGAGATTCTGGGATTTGATTGGATGTTTCTCGTTAGCAGGTATCTGTGTGTTTGTGATGCTCCCATAGTCTGTGCTAACCAAGCTAGCTAGCATTAGCTGAAAACACTGCAGAAATTATTCAGCATTTGGACACTGATGAAACTTGAAACTATTCCATTAAATTCATTTTTATATACTCCATTTATATACTCCACAAGCTCACTAACTGAGCAGGTTTCCAACAGTCTGAAGACACACCTGAGGGCATCAAGACCCACAGACGAGCAGCACCTTCCCGCCTGTCTGTCCAATCAGGTTTGAGCATGTGACAATGGAAGGCTGAGGGAATATGAAAGGCCATAATCTGAAACAATTACAACAACGCCCTTTTTGTTCAAAGATGAAAATACGAATTGCTTCATTGATGTTGAACTCTTGGTCCAAATCCTGGTGGACTTGAAAATGCTTTTATTTTGATGTTTTCAGGCTAATGTGACAAAGCGCTTCAGTTTCACTGTTTCTTCCATTTCCTCGCTCAGGTCTGCTGAACAGCGCTGATGTGGTTTGGTTTCACCTGATGAGTGTCAGAGTGATGCTGCAGGAGCAGGAAGCCTGAAGGGCTGCAACAAAGCACTAAGCTGCCTTCATGTGAGCTTTGTTTTACTCTGAAATTCTGAGCACTTCCTGTTGTGCTGCTGTCAGGCCGACACGCAGTGGAGTGTTGGGTCAGCAGCCTTCACGCTGACGGTGAGGCGCACAGAGCTGAAACATGACGACTCCCTGCGGGCTCTATGAATAATGGAGGCCTGCAGCTGCTGAGCACACAGACCTCAGACCTGCGGAGGCTGCAGCATGTGATCAGCTTTAAAGCAGTTCCAGGTCTGAATCCGCCCAAAAGCAAACTCAGAGGTAAACAGCAGCGATGTTTGGAGGGTTGGTGAAGTCAGCTGATGATGATGTCACATCATCACATGAACACATCAGCCCAGGAAAGATGGAGGTCCACCTTCAGGTCCCCGTCATACTGAAGGTGGTGAGAGCGGAGCAGCCGTGTGAGGTCATCGTCCACAGCGCGAGGTCGTGACTTCACTCACCTGCACATTTCTGCCGTTTTGCTCAGAAAGTTTCCAGTAAGGAGCCGAAATTACGGAACATCCTTTTTCTGACTCGGGACTAACGTGAACTAAAGGTGCACATGCGTTCATGTCCACACGTGACCTTTGACTGGATGTGAAATGACGCCATTTGATCCTGTAGAAATGCAGCAGCAGCTTTGTTTCATGTGCAAACAGCAGTTCCAGGCCTGCAGACCAGCAGGAGTCCATCAGCGATGCTCACAGGGACCTGTTCTCCTGCCCTTCATGAGAACAAGCAGCTACACCTGCTCTTTCCTTCTTGTAGTTTATGATTTCCGTCTTTAAGCCCTAATCGGTCTCATGTGAAGGAAGCTGCAGACTGTCAGAGGTTTGGAAGAAGCCCAAAACCAGTCTCATCATTTCTCACATCAGCATCATCACTGCCAGCTTTTATTTTGAAGAATCATCTTTTCTGAAGCACACTGACTGCAAATTAAACATCTGTACACTTTCATTTATTTATGATGCTGTTTGCGTCAGGCTGGACCTTCTAATGAGACCGAGGCAGCCTGATGCTCCTGATCCAGGATCAGAGTAAAAGCCTGCGGCAGCGCTCAGCACTCACTTGTGTTTGGCGAACTCGTCCTGCAGCAGAGCCACGTAGTTGGCCGGGACCAGCCCGGACTGCAGGGACCCGGTCAGTTTCTTGGCCAGCACGTAGTCGCCCCGCTTCTCGATCACCGACAGCTTGTCCCCCTCCTTCACCGTCAGCTCGTCGTCGCTGCGGGCCTCGAAGTCGAAGAGCGCCGCGTACAGCTGCGCCGGCCGCTTCTTGGGCGCGGGGACGCGGATGTCCCCGGACACGGTGGGGATCTCGGCGGCTTGCGCCACCGGGTTGACGATGACATGGTTGTTGTCGGGGATGTTGGGGTAGCGTAAGTCGGGCCACATCCAGTTCCAGAGCCGGTTTAAACACGGCATACAGGAGCGGCAGCAGCCCTCCATCCCGGGACATGAAGCTTTTGTCCCGGTACCGATCGATGAGCTCCGCCGCAGCCTCTCAGTCCTCAACAAGCCTTCTCCAGCCTGCGGACACCAGCCGGTCGCTCCTCCGCCTCGCCTCGCTCCCTCGCAGTGGAAACATAGTGCTCCGCCAGCAGCAGCGGCCAGATTAACCGGAGGAACCGGTTTGTTCTGTTCAGATCATGGATAAGAGCTCCGCGCCTGCAGAGCGCGCGCGGAGGCAGCGGGAATGCGGAAACGGGAATGGAGGCCATCCAAGTCGGATCGGTTCTCTGCAGGGACCCGGTGATGATCCCGGAGCGGGAGCATGGCTCCGGGGGAGCGCTAATCTGCAGCTGCTCGTGTTCAGCAGGAGGTGGAGGAGGGTGGAGGAGAGGCGGCTGCACGGTGCGTAAAAAGTTCGTGTTTGGCGCTCCGCGCACCTCCCTCCGCGCACACACCTGCACACTGATGATGGGGGAGCCGGCAGGTGTGAGTCAGTGACGTAGCCCGAGGCCGGAGGTGTGCGTGTCTCAGCAGTTTCTGTCAGCAGTCACTCCGCTGCTGTGGACGTGAAATGATGTCAAATCACAGTACAAATGCATTTCCAACATCTCTGACAGCTGGTTCATGTTTTCTGTCAGGATCTGAAAGTTCTGCGGGCGGCCCCACCGGATCTGATCAACCAAAACTTCAAAATAAAACACACTACCATCAACAATGAGCAGAAACGTGGGTTTTTATTGGATCACTGTCCTGATACGACAACATGGGAGGAAAAGGTGGAGTTTAAACCCTGCAGACTGGGTCAGACAGCACAGTGGAGTCACACCTGAGGACACACCCAGGATCAACCCTGCTGGGTGTTCCTGTAAACGGTCCACCTGTGGATGAGTCCACTGTGACGCACTCGTTAAACCTGCATTCAGCATTTACACCAGTAAAAACACAGGAAAATATTTTGACAAGTAAAAGCACTCATGTACATTTTACTGTGACATCATACTAATGCTGGTGTCCAGCCTGAGGACCACAGCGGCGTCACAGCAGCGTCACAGCAGTGTCACGTGAATCTGATCACGTGAAGAAAAACACATTTGTGAAATATTCACGACTTCAGCCTTTGAGTTTGTTGTATTAATGATGGGAGATGCCATCATCATCATCAGCCTCCAGGCTGGGAAATAAGCCAAGGCTGCAGTTCCTCCAGCGTCCAGCAGAGGCGCCACTGTGAGCCAGTCCCCACAGAAGCTGCTGTGGTCTCTGAGGATCATTTCCTCCTTCATAACAGCTGTGAGGGAGGATGTTTCTATAACTCACCCATTTAAATAAAGTTAGCATTATTGGGGGCGTGGCCTCTTTGACAGGTTGAACTCCATATTTTCTGAGATTTTATTTGGCTGTAACTAAGTACTGATTATCTGTGTGTGTGTGTGTGTGTGTGAGAGATACTCATGCTAGGTGCTAACCAAGCTAGCTAGCGTTAGCTGATAGCGCTATCAAGCTGTCAAAGATGATTCATAAACCAGGTGGCTCCGTCCATCTTTTATATACAGTCTGCATTATGCTGCGAAATGAAGTGAAACTGTAAAAGGCTTTTAACCCAAATCATAACATGAGTTGAAATGAAATTTAAAAAAGCTCCTGTTCCTGCTCGTATTTGGACGTCAGGCTGGAAGCCTCCCGTCTCCGACAGCGTTACAGGGGCCGGCTTTCTGCTCCCAGGAGTCTGCTGACTGACTCTTAGCCTGACGTGTAGCTGCTGACATAAATGCTGTGGAGGAACAAAGTGAGCGCGGACGCTGATGTTTGATAGATAGCACACCATTTTTATTAGTATATTTAGCTTGGTGATGTACAGCTCGGGAGGAAACAAACCCAACAAACAAAAAACGGTCACAATGTTTTTAAAGTTCAGAAACATTTCAGCCTAAGCAGTGACATCACACAAAGAAAGCTCAGTTTGAATCATCATTGGTTTCTTCGTCACGGGCCGGAGTGATATGTGGTCATCGTAGCGCTATCCAACAAACAGAAATAATAAGAAAAACCCAGATTTCTTCTTTTTTTCCTCCGTCATTTAAGTTGCTTCACATATATTATCAACACTTTTCTAAAGAATCAAAATACTCAGCCACAGGTACTGCAAAAGGTATCCACTGTTATATAGAAGAATAATAAACACAATAAATATAAAAAGAATTGATTTGATATAATTTATATGGTATCAAAGAGAGAGGGAAATGGGCCTTCAGTTGCTTTTATAAAAGTGATGTCCTTTTTGTCTTTTCCTGAGGTTGCGTTTTGCCATCTGCACGTTAAGTTTTGCTAAATATACGAACACACCGAAGACCCGACGCCGGGGCCCGAAATGGCTTTTCATTCACTGAGGAACCGTCTCCATCGGATCACGGAGCATCGCTGTGGCTCCGCCGGGATTCTGTGTGCTGTGGGGTTAGCTGAGAGGTCAGGGGTCACCAGCCCCCACCCCTTCAGAGCCAAACAATCACACAACTCAACTCCCCACCCCCACCCCCACGAACCACCGTACGGGGACGCCTCGCCGACCTCCGTTTGAGCTGCGTCGCGTTCGTTTGCGAGCACATTAGCGTTTCCAATTCGAATTCAAGGCTAACGTGGCTAACGGGAAAAATCCAATCAGTGAAAGTGACCACTGAACCATGTCCCCTGGAGCTCTACGGAGGACTGAAACTGCCAAAATTAATGCACCAATAACTCAAATACATTAATATGGAATCCAATGCATCAACATAGTAATTAAATATATGCTTTCATTTGTCTGTATTTTGAACGTATTTCTGTATCCAATGAATGCTCTGCCTGCGTTCAGCCGACAGTTGACGAGACGTCTGGAGCACATCTGGCCAACACCTGCAGTGACTCATACAAAGCCAGGCTCTCCTGCAGGTTATCATCACAAACTAAAATTATTTTAAAAAATTATTAATATGAAATTATTTTCCTTCAACTGAAATTAAAATTAAAGACTGGACTTTGGGAAAAAGGAAAAACTAAACCGAGCACTAGTAAAAACAATTAAATAATATATTACTGTTTATGTTTACTGTCTTCAGAACTTATTCAAAATGACAAACTTGCCCATTTCATAACAAAAACAAAACGAATCTGAAGCTGAAAACACGTTGAGCCCTGAATGCTAAACTACATCCGGCACCAACGGCTCCTGTACGAGTACCTGCTGCCAGTTAAATGTAACTTTTGTACATTATTCCCTCTTCGACTGTTTATTTAGAAAATCAAACAATAATGGGAAATATAGAGGAAAACTGATCCATACAGGCCAAATATCATAAATTAACTAAAGCCTACAATAATTTCTAATCTGAATTTGTTGCATTTGATGGTATATTAATTAACTTTTGAGACATTTACCAAGTTAAATTTCTTTTGGCACTTTCGAGCCTCCTTATGTCGATACGCTTTCGTGTGAAATGTTGAAATTCATGTTGAGTCCCATTTCCCTTCAGTGAGGAGAGTCAGAGGAACTCAGGAGGGGCAGAGATGAAGGAAAGAAAAGAACCAGAAAGCATCTCAAAGATCTGTACATGTAAACATCACACTTCACTGAGTCAAATCATGAGGAGAGTTACAGTTTCACATTGGTATTACTGAAGGTACAAAGGCCCGGCAGAGGACGTCGAGACAATCACGAGTCCGGTACAAAGAAGTCAGCAGAAGACAGAAATCTAAAGCACCACCTAAAAACCAAAAACAGGAGCCCAAAGGCCACGAGGCCGTTTTACAGTTACAAGCTGTACAGATAGAAAAATAAAAAAGGTCCATTAATTTGACTCCTTCCTTTTTTTATTCTTTTCTGTTTGGAGCTTTGATGCAGAGTGGACGGGACGGGACCCGACCCGACCCGACCCAGCGTGGCTCTGCAGGCTGCCCCGACGCACCTCAGCCGCCCTCCACGGGATTAGCTAACGGCTTGAAGCATTCCCGGGACACCTGTTGGAAACGATCCCGCACGCCTCCCTGTCATAACGGCCCAATCAGCTGATATAATGAAAGCATGTTAATCAACTTTAGGTGCTGAGGGGAGGAGTTCCCCTGGAGGACCCTGTGACCTCAGGGTCATCAAGGCAGCTTCTCTTTCATGAGGACCGACTCTTAAACCTCTAATCAGCCTCTCAATAAACGGATCTTTAGGTCAAAGATCTGCAGCACTGAGTAACCTCATGGAGGGGGCCTCCTCAATGACGTGGAGAGGGTCTCGACTTCTCCCCCCTTTGTGACTGCGCAGCTTCAGCTGCTCTGCTCGTGTCTGAGAGGTCACCGAGACGCAGTGACCTTCGTGCAGCGGAGGGACGCTGGACGGTCTGCAGGGCTGTAAACACGACCTTCACAAGGAGGAAGACGGGGAAGCCAAAGATCCCTCCGTCCTTGAAATGAAGCCGAGTGAAGGTTCAGAGTGCAGCTCTGAGCACACGAAGCCGGCCGGGTCCCAGGGGGGGCGTTCGGAGCCAAAAGACCACTTCACTCAACTACAAAGGAGAGAAATCAGAAGAATCGTGTCTAAAAAATAGAAATCAGATAGAAATGTTTGCTCGCAGACGTTAGCGAGGGGAGGAAGAGGAGGAGGAGTATGGCTAAAACAGCCAGATTATCCTCCCGCCGTGTCCGACAGCAGGAACGGAAACCGAACAGCGAGCAAATTCCACCTTTCTGCAGATTGTCTTTGCTTTTTGTCTTTTTGTTGCTGCTGTGTGAGAAACAGGACGGCCGTGACGAGCTGCTCCGGGTCTGATTTCATCAGCTGATCTCAGGACAACGTTTTCCTTAAACAATAAAAAGGAGATGATGGAATAATAATGTCGGAAAGGTCAGAGGCGCTTCAGCTGGCGGCACGAGGATGAAGATGAGAGAAGATGAGCAGGACAAAGAGAACTCTTTATCTGCATGATCAGGAACCTGATGAAAGCTCAAGCGAGTCAGAGGAACTGAGCATGTCAAAGGAAGTGTTGCATAAACCTGTCAGCTGGACATTTACGTAAAGTCCCGGAAAGGCCGTTTTTACATTTGTGTGCAGAAGAAGAAGAACGGCTCCTTCGCTGAGTCTCTGCAGCTCCGCAGAGGCTCAGCGCCATGCTGACTGCAGGCCACGTGGGGGGGTCGAGGCTTTCAGAGCGGCAGCAGCAGAGGCCGACCCCGCGGGGGGGTCGTCCCGTAGACGGGTCGTCGCGCAGACGGGTCGTCGCGCAGACGGGTCGTCCCGTAGACGGGTCGTCGCGCAGACGGGTCGTCCCGCAGACGGGTCGTCGCGCAGCCAGAGGAGAGAGCGGGTCAACTACAGCACATCAGTCCCGGTAATGCAGAGGTGTGGAGTCGCCCCGACTCCGAAAACCAGGAAGCTAAAGCGGAGGCAGTATCTGAGAGCACAGTGAGGATCGGACAGAGGAAGAGGAGGACGGGACGCCTGTGTCGAAGCTCAAATCTTTATGTGAACGAGGACGTATAAAGTTTAGGAGAAATGAAATGAGACCTTGATTGATCATCCTCCGTTCTTAAATGCTTTAAGGTAAAGACGACATTCAGCAGGTTACTGGGAGCACTGGTTCGTCCCCTCCTGCTCTTCGTCTCGTCTCGGTTTTTTGCATATTTGTCTCCAGTGTGTCCTTCGGGCAGCTTTAAGCACAGCTTTCACTTGGTGAAAAGGAACAGAAACATCGAATTCCGCCTCAGACGGCGTGAGCGTGGGGATGTTTGGGTGGAGTCCAGGATGATTATCAGCTGCATTACAGAGAAACCCCACCACCCCTCCCCCTCCGCGCTCCCTACAGCTGAGGTGGGGGTCCCTCCAAGGAAACATGCATATACTCACAGAGAGCCCCCCCCTCCCCAAATCACACGACTGCTGCTTCGCTCAGTGAGCAAAAATCACAAGTCCAGCTGAGCAGAAACCACAGCAGAAGCAGAGCAACGCTTCATCTCCTCTGATCGTTAGGAGCCAGGAGCTTAACGAGCCGGAGGTCCTAACGAGCTGAAGCTAAAGTTAAAATCATTTTCTTTAGGCAACAAACCCGCGATGAAGCTGAGAGTTAAGGGGAAAGTTTGAGGTTTGGAAATAATTTGCTTTCTTCCAGACAGACATTTGAAGTTCTGGAGCCACAGCTAACTTAGCTTAGCTTAGCTTAGCTTAGCTTAGCTCAGCTCAGAGGCAGGAACAAAGGGAGAGCCCAGCTCTGCTCAGAAAGCCTGGGTGGATTCACCTGTACAGGGCACCAATCAGCATGTTACGTTTTATTTTTTACTATGGCTTCATTAAACAGGACGTAACATGCTAACGTGTGAGCTAGCTGCTTCCCCAGCTTCTGGTGTTTGATGCTAAGCTAACTGCTGCTGGTCCCTCCGTCCTGTTTCCAGGTCCCACGCATCAGCTGAAGGTTTAACATGGGAGTCTATGGGGACTGGATCACGGTGGAGCCTCCGGTGGACGATAGAGGAACTGCAGGGTTGGAAGTTTAAATCTACGATCAGAATGAAGTCAAACCTTCATCGAACTCAGGAGGGAAGCAAACGAGAATATTCCCAAACACCTCAAACGCTCCCAGAGTCACCGGGTTCGAGGGCTGAAGGAGCTCCTTCGACTTCTCTGCTGCTTCTGTCCTTACAGATTAAACCACAAGTTACGTCACCATTAAACAAACAGATAATCAGTAATCTACACGGGACTGTTTCTCCCCTGAAGAGGTCAAAGTTTGTACACCCCTCCCCGCGCCCCTCCCCCACAGGCGGAGAACGAGGGGAGGGTCCGAACAGAAGATTCACAGTTAGAAAGTCACGAAACAACATGAATCGAGCCCTATGAAGCAGAAACAAAGAGACCGACCGAGAGAGGAGAGCTGACCCCGGCCCCCGCCCTGCCGGCCCCCGCCCTGCCGGCGTCCCGCGGACGCTCATCGATCGCGCTTCCACGGGGCACTGCGGCTAGCTACCGCCCGGCTGTGTTGAGGTTTCAGGTCTATGGCAGAAGGTCCGGTTTTTAAATAGCAGCGGCAACATGAAAGTTCATCAATATAATCATAGCAATAACAACAATAATAGTAATGGCCATCTCAGAGTTTAACAAACACAACAGGACGAAGCAGTCCTCCTCATCCTCTGAAACCTGAGGAAGAGGGAGATGTTTAGGTCCACGAAGAAGAGGTGCAGAGTAGGTCCAAGATGGGAGGAGGAGGAGGAGGAGGAGGAGGAGAAGGACCTGCATTAACACCCACACACACACACACACACTCTCCGACTCTCCTCGGAAAAAAGAAAGGAACGCTGATGACATCAGGAGGCGGAGAAACCCGGCTTCACCTGCAGGAGCTGAGCGTTTGATTGGCAGGTCTGATCTGAGGTATTTCAGGTGGTCAACATGGCGTCTTGGGTGCATAAGTAAGCAGGCTGCTCCCCGTGGGGGGGGGCCAGAGGCTGCTCCCTGTGGGGGGGTGAGAGGACGTC
>VOQJ01031263.1:0-10502 GCA_015052665.1 Apistogramma diplotaenia
GACAGAGACAAGGACTTAAATACAGAGGGTAACGAGGGGATCAGGAACAGCTTGGAACACAGGTGGAGATGATAATCACAATGAGACGAGGGGAAGCAAAACTGAATACAACACACACGTACCAAGACACTATCAAAGTAAAACAGGAAACACATGAAAACCACGCAGACTTGACACTAGAGACTAAACAGACAAAAGGAGGGAGACTGAAGGGAAAACAGAACCATACATGAGAAACAAGAGGGGAACTAAACACAGAAGAACCATGGCATAAGAAACACAAGACTGAACACAGGAAAATAAACACTAGCTCAGAACACAGGGAAACTCAAGTGACCTAATGACAAAAAACTAGAATACAAAACTACAACAAGGTGAACTCAAAGCTATAAGAAAAACTATCAAGATATAGAATACACAGATTACACAAAAGAACTTAAAACTCTGGGCAGCAGGCCCAGGAACATAACACATTTCTTCAGAGAAAACCACAGAGATTATATACTGTAGTTGATGAAATATTCAAAGCCTTTGAAATTTTATGTTGAGGAACATTATTTGTTGTTCTACAATTTGTACACAATATTTTGCAGATTGGTGAACCTCTGTACTACTGAGAAAATCTGCCTCTAAGATGCATTTTTTATACGTCATTGACCTGTTGTCAATTGACCTTATTAGTTGCAAAAATAATGGAAAAAACCCATTAGCACATGTTGAGTTTGCTAATTAACACATTGCATCTGGTTTGTTTAATCCATATAGAATCCTTCTAAAACAAATGTTCCACTCCAGTTTTTATACTGCTTGAAACACCATTGCTTTATTGAGTTAACTTTATGGGTGGTGGTTGGTGTATTTTTTTTACCTTTGAACAGAGCTCGGTAAGCAGATCCCTGATGATGAAGTAATCCTGAAAGTAATGATGAGCTACCTTTTACCTACTTGGCATGATGTAATATTGCCTGAGGCAGCAGAAAAGTAACTATTGGATGAATAATTAATAATGCACGAGTACTGTTAATTGAGAACACCTGAAAAGTGTGGTAGATGTACCCCATTATGAACTAATTAGTACCTGACATTCTAATATATAACTATATAACTAACTATATTTCCCAATATAGAGACAGTGAAGACTGTACTCTGAAATGTAACCAGTTGAACTTGGACGCTAACTCTTCTTTTTAATGTAAAGTGGCATAAAACAAAGCAAACCTTGAACCCCTTCTCTAGTTCTCATTCGACACAATGATGACTCTCATTCTATGACTTTGTTGACTTCAAAGCATGTGGGCTGCGACAACATCCTGGGTTCTGATGCTAAAGAAGACAGATGCCGGGTGTGTGGAGGGGACGGCAGCACATGCGAGGCCACAGAGGGACTCTTCAACAAGTCTCTCCCCAGAGGAGGTAAAACATATCTGATTCTAGACCTGCCAGTTTAGGTGGTGAGCACACGTCTCACCTCAGGTTTCTCCATTGATAAAAACTTTAGCACATTTCAGAGATTCCAATTAGTTTGTTTTTAGTTTGATATGTTTGTCTTTTTATTTACCGTATCTTAACTGTCTGTGTTAATTACTTCAGTTACAGTAAAAAAGGCGTTACAATACTGTCATTTTGCAATGTACTGTAAAATCTTTTATTTCACAGTATAATATTAAAAACATTAATGCCATACTATAAGATGCTAACATGAACACTAAATGCAGTCACATGCCCAACAGCTATTAGCTTAATGTTAGATTCAGACTTGAATGACATTGAGAAAAGTAAAGAAATGGGGTGATAGATGTTACTGCAGTAACAGTAACAGTAATCAGTTATTTTAGCCTATTGGTAGGTAATATGACAACATCGTAATGTCTGATATACATTGCTAAAAAAATTTAAAGTATACTTTGAAAACCCATCGAACCATAATGATTGAATAAAAATCATGCTGGATATCTCTACTGATATGGATGAGGTTATGTGTTAGGAATAAAAGGATGCCACATTGTTTGAAGAGAATAAAAATGTTGAGCCTACAAAGGAAGTCAAAGACACCCTGAAAATCAACGTGAAAAAAAATGATGTGACAGGCTAAACCATAAAGTCCATAATTAATTGGAGCAGTTCACAATAGTACTCAGTAGTTTCTATGGTGTGCAATATCAGGGCATGCTCCTAATGAGACTATGGATGGAATCCTGGGGCATCAGGGCATCACTGGGCTCCTGGACAGTCTGAGGTGCAACCTGGCAGTGTCGGATGAACTGAAACATAATGTCCCAGAGGTGTTTAGGTCAGATGAGTGTGGGTGCCAGTCACTGGAATCAATTCCTCCAGGGTCTGCATACTCTCACCACATGAGGTCAGGCATCCAGCAGGAGGAACCTGGCATGATGAGAGCAATGTAGTTCATCCATGAGATGAGATGACTGTGCCTTTGGACAAATTACTTTTTGTCCAAAATCCAAAACACCCTTGAAGCATCAAAGACAATCTCCTTCTTTTTGTCTCCTTTTGACCCACTGACACTGCATATGTTTTGAGCCACTTTGAATTATTTTCACAGATACAAATACAATAGTTTTTCCATTAATTACATCATGGAGTGAAAGAATCATGAGCAGAGATAGGGACTTGGTGCTGGTTGTAGCCTGAGGTAGTCTATAGAGAGGAGAAAAGACAGAGAGGGAAAACATATTTCTCCTTCTATGGTATGGCTAGTAAACCATCCAAAAATACTCTGTGTGTTTGTGTGTGTGCACACGTAGGTGTGTGTTAAAAAAGAAGAGTGTTTCATTCTACTTGCCTTGTCCATTTTAGATGATTTGGAATTTATTCTATATATGTACTCCTACCTCATATGATATGCATCTGTGCTGTAAAATATGTCACATAGGAATGAGAACTGTAGTTGTTCAAGTGGGAGAAATAATCTTCACATTACTTGTCCATGTTTCCAGGCTACATGGAGGTGGTTCAAATCCCAAAAGGTTCTGTTCACATTGAGATCAAAGAGGTGACCATGTCAAAGAATTACATTGGTAAGTCACAGCCTTGAAATGATCAGGTCACATAGTTATTATTTTCTGACCTTTTAATTACCTGCAATGATAGAAGTGTTGTTCCACGAAGGGTAGAATCTATCTGTTGACACTTTGGTTGTACTCAATGCTTGACAGCCCACTGCTTCTCATGACCCCTCGACTTTTCTCCAGAACCATCATGAGCCTAACATTTTTGATTCCAAGTTAAATATATTTCAACCTCTAGGTGTGGATTTGGATTGCTTTTGTTAAAATTAAGAGAAAGGGGTTGACAGGATTCACACCACTGCAGTCTTGAGTGATCTGGGGCCTATCCCAGCTGTCATAGGGCAAGAGGCAGGGTACACCTTGTACAGGTCACTAGCCTGTCACAGGGCCAACAGAGACAGACAACCATTCACACTCATGGGCAATCTAACCCCAGTAACTGCATGTCTTTGGACTGTGGGAGGAAACTGGAGTACTTGGAGAAAATCCACAAAGACACGGAGAGAACATGCAAACACAGAAAGGTCTGGGCCGTGGTGGATTCGAATCCTGACCTTCTAGCTGTGAGGCAACAGTGCTAACCACCACCATGCTGCCACTGATGTTAACTTAATTAAATTAAATTGTATTTTTATAGCACCAAATCACAACAAACTGTCACCTCAACGCGCTTCATATTGTAAAGACCCGCCAATAATTACAGAGAAAACCCAGCAATCAAAACGACCCCCTATGAGCAAGCACTTGGCATTTAAACACATGAAGCTATTGTAAAAGGATGAGAAGGTGTCAGCTTACAATTTAGGATTAAAACTTAACCGTACATGCAATGTACATGAATATTAAATATAAAAAGTTAGATTATTGGCTTTCTACTCCTTTATTTTAATATATAATTACCAAACTTTCAAATTCAGCACACCAAAATCCTTCAGAAATTGTATCTCAGAGAACTTCTGTGAAGTTGATGACAGTGCAAACATTTGGCTCACAACAATAACCCCTGGCTTTCCTAAAAGGTGATCAACAGGCAGTGTTTAACAAGCATATATAAAAATACCTACTGTAGCAGCTCTTCTAATGAGTCCTTAAAGACTCCTCTAGCCTGGTTGAAAGAAGAGTTTTAATCTGTTTCAAATCATCATTCATTTTCATGAAGAAAATCACTTCTCCATGGAGCTGACATTGCTTCGCTGAGGTTTTCTTAAATTACCTAATGTATTTTCTTCAAATTAATGTGAGATCATTAAATCTGAGAAAACCTGCAGTTAGCTCTGTGACCTGACTGTAGAACTTTCTGGCACAGCACCATCTGCTTCTCAGGTCCATGCACAAATCTGACGAGCTCCAGCAACACTTGCAGTGTGCAGAACGCGCTTTTTGGCTCATGTGACAACTCACATGATCAATACTGAATCAACGGCTTTCAGGACCACCTACAAAGGGGACAACCACCATCAGGGGTGGATATCAGAAATCAGGAATTAGTGTGTTCCAGTAGTAAAGTTGGAAAATCATGAAAAACAGGATTAGAACATCATTATCAATACAGCATAATACTTGTCTTCTTTCTGCTTAAAAACACTACTGCAACACATTTATAGATCGAACCTGACCAGTGCTCAGCATGTGGTTTATTTAGTCAGTCACAAACACACAACAGTGGCAGTACAGATGAAAGGTTTTATAGTTTTATTACTGTTATCATTCACTGGCACCATCTTGGATTGTTATGTTGGGGCTGTGGGGCTGTTCCAACTTTCTGAGTTGGAAATTCAAGTTGCGGGGGTGTTCCTGATTAAAATTCCAATTGGGAATGCACCATTGAGTAGATGGTACCATTTGTTTTTAGTGCTGAAGAAGCCCTGTTGCCTTTTTTTCAAGGTTTCCAGACTATGCAAAACAGTTTTATTGGCTGGTAGCTTTTTTTCAGAGTAATCCAATCCAATCATGTAGTTTCAATGTGATAGATTCACAGACCCTCTAGCATGGATATAGACACTTGGTCTTTATTTAGTTTTAACCAGTCAATCACTTTAGACCCTGTGACTCACTGCAGTGTGATGACTTGGCAAAATGCAACATCAACCTGTTTCATATTATCTGTTCAGTTCTGTGTCAACCACATTTCTAGCAATTCCATTGTTTTTTGTGTCAAGAACAAAAAGAGGATCCCATCATTTAATGTCCTGTCGCCTAACGTTAAGCTGCGACCACCGCAACTCACCCATAACCACCCCAGCAGGCTTCTCTGCTTTATTCCAGGCAAAACAAAAACAAAACAATCAGAAAACCCAGTTTGGTTAAGCCAATTATGTGACTTTTCATTAACAAGAGAAAGACATGTGACAGTGTGTTGAATTTACAGGGGATGGTGCTGATGGAGGGCTTAAGTTACACTTTGAACCAGAGAGCTGCATCAGATTTACATGCTGTGGTGACAGCAGCTTGGTCCACCAGGATTATATGGGATATTATGTCTATATATCAAAGTTTAAAGGGTGCATTTTTGGATGTTGTGTTGGCCTCGATATTCCTGTCCAGTCTGTTATTTACTTTGCTATATAGTTCATCTGTGACTTCAGTGATAATGATGTTTGTAGCATTGTCTGAGCCATTCATATCAGCAAAATTAGCATTTAAAAAAAATGTAGTGTAAACTATGCTGTTCAAATGTCACAATGCCCACAATCAATGCCAGATGTGTTGAAAGAGCATTTCTGGAGAAGAAGATTGAGATGTGATTAAGAGCAGTAAACTATTGTTCTTTGAATCTGCGTGAATGCTGCAGAGGGGGAGATCTGCAGAGCGTGAGCCAAGGAGTCAGAAGAGTGAGCATTTGGATTGTTTCTCCTCAATCTGGCCGCATTTCAATGGAGAGAAAGTGGATATTTTCAGATCTGTTGTGGTTGGAGACCAGCCTTTGTTTTGACAACCAGAGTGGTATTCATGAGATTCATCCAGGCTTTCACCTGAACTGTGCTTTCCTTTTCTTCCTAAATTAGATGCATATACGTGTCGGTGCACGTGAATGTGTTCGCTGGCAGCGTGAGTGTGTTTTCTGCTGAGTCTGTCCAAATAGCAAGTTGTCAGTGACAGTGGGGGGGGTGGGGGTGCGGGGTTGTTGAGGATGACAAACAATGGCAGTGACGTCACACCAAATGATTGTCTCCAGCTACTGTTCATGTCTGCTTTTGAGTTCAGCTTTCTGAAAATGTTTCTCGTCTTCTGTGAATTCCTAGCTCTGAAAACTGAAGGGGATGATTATTACATCAACGGAGCCTGGACCATCGACTGGCCCAGAAAGTTTGACATCGCAGGGACGGCCTTCCACTACAAGAGACCCTCGGATGAACCAGAGTGTTTAGAGGCTTTGGGTGCTACCACTGAAAATCTGGTTGTCATGGTAATATAACATTTATTTTGTTACAACAAAGTTCTTACATCATTAATATGATAATATGATTTTAGAAGACTATTACAATAGGTTTACATGTTTAATTTTGAACATCTTTTAAACAACTTTCCAAAAAGCCCAGTACGTGTGGCGTGTTTGGTCAGCCGGCCCACTGAAAACACCTGTTGGTTACCTACCATAACTCCTGTAACTAGAAGTACAACCTCCACTCACAAAGCAGTTTAAGAAATAACTGTTCTGAGTTTCAAAGTGGCACAAAACTAGCTAGGCTCTTTTCTGAGCCATTCAGTGGTCTTCACCCTGCACATACACAAGGACTCCACAGAGCAGGAGGAGGCATCAGTGACAATGGACTTGACACTGATTAAGGCAGAGAAAATATAAATGACAGGAAGTGGAGGAGCTGACGTAGAGGTATGTTGCAAAGTGGCTTGCAGAGCTAACAGCAAGCTGAAGAAATTTAAATAGGGCACCTCAGGTAAAATTGGCCTGTAGGCTGGGTTGTGCTGGGGTTGATGTCTGACTAACACAATTCTTCATTTGTTGTTAATTAGTTATTTAACATGGGCTGAAAAAAAAACAGACTTTCCCCTCAGGAGTTAGAAACCAAAAAGAAAAAAAAGGTTGTGAATATGTGCCATGACTTGGCAAATGAATAGAAACGTGACTTTAACTTTATGCTGACACTGTTCATCATCTGCTTATCTAAACAAATCTGTTTACTAACACATTCACCATGACAAGTGATTAATTTTTGGCTGTTGCCACTGCAGGTTCTCCTTCAGGAGCAGAACCTTGGAATACACTACAAGTTCAATGTTCCCATCCTGCGTACAGGGAGTGGTGACAATGAGGTGGGCTTCTCTTGGCATCACCTGCCCTGGTCTGAATGCTCAGCTACCTGTGCTGGAGGCAAGTCCACCATGAAATTGTTGATTGCAGTCTCTTTATCTGTACTAGTACCACTGCAACTGTCTTGAGCGTTTTATGGTCCCTGCCGGGCCCCTGTCAAATGTGAAACTAGTATCAAAAAGCTCCAGGGTGCCCCATTTATGTACTTGTGTTTTGTTTTGTTTTTTGCTTAAGTGCATTTATTACTCTAAATTAGATCCTGCATGTTTTAATCCTCACTGCATGATGCAAAATAATTACATTTTTGCATCTTTAATACTTCCATTTTAATATTTTGCAGAATACTATTATGCACAAATTGGCATACAGTAAGTAAAGTTAAAGTGCATTATTAAACTTAAATTTTCTGCAGAGAAGATTAATGTCTGAGCTCTGATGGCCAGCTGCCTTTTCAGCACTCCAAGCATTTTGGTGTTAAATACCATAACACGCTGTGGTTGTTTACATTCTCTTTAAATATTTCAAACCATTTTCAAATGTTTAAAACTTTATATCTGTGTGTTATTCTGTAAATCTTCCCCCAACCAATATTTCCACAACTGCTGAAGAGCCCTGTGTAGAAACCCAGTATCATATTTGGAGAATGGTTTGCCAGAATCATTACTCTGGAGATTCAGCCCTCTAATAAATTCACTATGTATATTTTCAATATTATAGCCAAAGTAATGAATATAGTGCACATTCTGTGAATGAGCTGCTCTGCATAGCTTCTGGTTTACCAGTGATGTGGCTGCTCTTCCCAGTTGCCTGTCCTACAAACATTCAGAATCTGAAACCACAGTGAAATGTTGACTATGGCCTCAAGAATGACTAAACCAAACCTTTTAGTCCAAAAGCCGTGGGTTTCATATAACAATAAATAGTGTTTCTTCCCAGTTGTCAAGCGTGGCCTGGAAGGGTTTGTAATATTTTGTAAAAGCATGACTGAATAAGCATGTGGGTTCTTCTGAGGAAGGATTTCCAAGTCCAGACCAGAAAGCTACTCCTTAGATGGGGAAGCACCCGTGGCTTTCCAGCATCATAAACATGCCTTTGCATTGTTGATCCAAATGATCTAATTTGTGTCTACTGTGTGTATGTCTGACCGTGCAAAGCTTTAAATCAGTAAAATGTTATTTAATCATATACCTATTCAATAGAGCTGGCTCAGCTAATCATGAAGTATTGTTCAATATATCACCACAGTAAAAAAAATCAGTGAAAACCACCTTTTGACAGCCTTTCAAGTGAAACTTTTCTACTATTCCACTAAACTGTATTTCACTTCAAGCACAGATGGGTCTACACACACACACACACACACACACACACACACGTATATATCTCATTACATCTGCCAGACAAGTCTGCTGTGGGATTTGTCCCCGGAGGGTCCAAACAGACCCCTTCCTGGTTGGTACGCATGCACGTGCACACACAAAACACATGTAGGCGCACACATACACACACAGTGGGAGGTGTGACACCGACACAGTAGCCCTCAGTCTCTCTGGCAGAAGCCAAGGTAAAGAGCTCTCTGCTCTGTAAAAGTGATTTGCCAACATATCCTGCAAAGAATCCCGAATTTACATGTCTGGATCTACTACAGACTGAAAATGATCCCATCTCCCCGCTAACACGGCGTGCGACACGACGGCCGACCGGCCTCAGTGCCTGCAAAGGATCAGCTGAGCTCCGCACCGTCTTATTGATCAGTGTTTCTTCCTGCAGGTTCGCAGAAGCAGGAGGTGGTCTGCAAAAGGCTGGATGACAACTCGGTGGTACAGAATAACTACTGTGACCCAGACAGCAAACCTCCAGAGAACCAGAGAGACTGCAATACTGAGCCGTGTCCTCCAGAGTACGTAACGCTCACTTGTGATTCATCTCTTTATCAGCTGATTGCTTTTGTAAAATCTGTAATATTGCAGAGACAAATGATGAACAACAGAGTTGCAGAGGCCAAGTTGAAGGTGGCATCTCCAAATTGCTTATTTTGTTTCAAAATAAAAAAAAAATCAGAGAAGAACACTTAGACTTAAACTACCATCCATTTTCATCAGTCTATGTGGGTTTGGGTCAGGAGGCAGAAGTCTATCAGAACTGCAGACTTCCCTCTCACCAAATACTCCCTGCAGCTTATTTACTGTAGGTTGTTAATGCCCTGAAACAGGGATCCAAGAGGTGCCCGAGACAGATGCCCCAACTCCCTTACCTGCCACCTTTCAACACCTTTGAAGAATTTAATTTCCCCTGCTTATGTCTTATTCTTTCAGTGAGGGGAAGGTAAATCGTAAATCCACAGCTTAGACTTTAGGCTTAGCTCCCTTTATCATAACAGATAGTTGCACAGCTGCACCGATCCACCCATCAATCTCCCATTACATTTTTCCTCACAGGATTTCCTGAAAGAAACTTAAAACCAAAAAATATTAGTAAATATTTTCTTACAGAAATGTGTCTCCACTATGACAGAAATGTGTCTCCACTATGCCACCTGCCCTTCAATGAGCTCAGCATAATTATATGAAGAGTTTTGAAAGTATTTATTAATCCTGAACTGAGTGATAATGTTTGTAATGTTATACATTTTGTAAAAACATGTAACTCAACATGTGAAAACCAGGCTAAAATCCAAAATTAGATTGCTTTTATTTTTATTTTTTCAAATTTTTATGTTTCCAAAACAAACAAAAAAATTTTATTTAAACTTGAAGATGTCAAAACCATTGATTGATCAATGACTTCCTGCACACCTGTCGTTTTATGACTTGTGCTTCCTATGGGACACTTTATGATTTTATGGTCCTCTGATCAAAGCACCCAGATGAATCATCAAAGAGGAGAACACATCGTGCGAGATCACTGTTTTAATCACCACCTCTGCACTTTCACCGTTTGGTAGATGTGCAGTAACACAGCGAAACACACAGACCCCACAGCGCCTGCAACGGCCGCATCGTCTCGCTGCGTCTCGCTCGTCTGAACATAGCTGACAGCTATGTGTACAGCCGTCATAACAGCTCAGCGCCACAGTTAACCACAAACTAGAAACCTATACGATGGTCTTTTTCACTGCTATACAAGCTTATCAAGCGAAACGTCACTATACTGCTTTTAACGCTGCATTTAACCCCGTTCTGTTCAGCGTCTGAGCCGCACTC
>VOQJ01031267.1:0-12638 GCA_015052665.1 Apistogramma diplotaenia
GCTCTTGTTGCCATCTATTTTGTTTTTGGACTGCACCATTCCACTTTGGATCCACAAACAGATACAGTAACGTGCGAGCTCAAAAGTCAATTAAATAAGGGCTTTGGGACTAGGTGTTACGGCGGTAGTCTGACAGTTCTGTCCAGTCCTGGTTTTTTTTAGAAATCTGTGTGACAACATTAGAAGTGCTTTCGATTATGCGAATCCTGTCACAGAGGTTTTTCTCATCACTTCACCCACAAAAGCAGAACAGGGGGGTAGCGGTAGCCCCTCCATCAGTTACTACAACTAAACAAAAAAGCTCCCAATGTTCTAGCTTATCAGTTGACCTGCTAAGCTAGTTTGTTTAGCTTTGCTGGAACGTTTGTTGAGCTGCGGGGGGGGGGGTGATCATTAGATACTGAAACAGTCCAGAGGCCTACACTTTATCCCTGACATACTATGTAACAGGGATAGAGCATACATGGTTTTCTAATTTAAGAAATTGCCTTGTGGATTATGCAAAATATGTAATTAAACTGCTTGGGCTAATAGTGGTGTATGTTGAGCCTGAACGTTTTTGGCAATACGAGAACAGCGTGTCATATTACACGATGCATGAAGAAAAATGACTAATGATCTGGTTCTCACAAAGGTACACGTGCAATGGAGAATAATACTCTCACAATATCACCACACTTCAGTCAAGCGTCCTGCTGTTGTTAACGAGAGAGAGTCTGACAAAGAGGGGAGTAAAAAAAGAGAACTTATGGATTCTACTTCTCCGTGTTATACCTCTTGTAAAGAGCACAGAGAAGAACCCAGCTTAGCGTAGAGCATTTTATCCCCTGAGAGCCCAGAGCCCACTTTGCCTGTCTCCGTGACTTTGAATACCATATGATCTTGAGAGAGCGAGAGGGAGAGACTCCATGGGAGACTGGCCGGTCAGTCCACATGACTCACTGAACTTGTGCACAGAGGATAGTCCCATAATGCGGCTTCTGCATTCAATAATGAGCTGTAGCTAGTAAAAAAAAAAGATGGTTCTGACTTTACATTCACTCTGACATGCATCACACACACACAGACACACACACACACACAGAAGCCATAGAAAAGAAATGCTGAAAAATGTACCTGTGGTGTTTCAGGCTGCAGATACTTCTTCTGATCATGTGGATCTGTGGGATGAAGGACAAAAGTGGAAATCAGAGCTGAGGGGAAAAGATCAGAAGGATTTTTTGTGACATGTGAAGTAATGATTCATAACTGCCACAAAAATGTGATCTGGTGAACGTGTGCCAGAGGGCATGCGTCAGCAGTTTCTGCGATGAGTGTGTGTTTTTATTGTGTTAATTTATGTGCAATTCAATTCGACATTCCTTCATTGTTTCTTCCTTCTCTTGGTGGATTCTTTAATCCCTCATTTACTTCCTAATATTTTCCCTCACAATATTTCTCTCTTCAATATTTTCCTCTCCTTTTTTAAAAAAAAGCATTCACAATTTGCCAAGACGCCCCTCATCTGCAGTAGCTAAGATGCTTATTGTCTTTCTCGCTGCTTTTCTTTTCTTTCTTTAGGGCTGTTTCCAAAAAGTTGGGATGCTGCATAAAATACAGTATGAAATATTATACTGCATGTCCAGTGTGAAAACTGCATGAAAGTATATTTTGAATGAGATGCCAGCAACATGTTTCACAAAGGTTGAGGCAGGGTTGTAGTTTTTTCACTCGGTTGCATCATGCCTTCTCTTAACAACACTCGGTAAGTGTTTGGAAACAGAGGGGACCAATTGCTGCAATTCTGAAAGTGACATGTTTTTCTATTCTCTCTTGATATGGGACTTCAGCTCCACAGCAGTTCAACAACAGAGGCTTCCTTTGTGAAAATTTCGAGTTTCCAAATGGGCCAAATACTTTCACTGGGTGACAGGTCTGGACTGCAGGCAGACCAATTTAGCCACACAGCTCGTTTCGTACAAAGTCATGCTGCTGCAATATTTTCAGAATATGGTTTGGCATTGTTTTCAAATAAGTATAAACTTTGCTGAAAACAGTAGTCTGGATGAGAGAACATGCTGCTTAAAACCTATAGAGCTGCTGTTTAGCACTGATGGTGCCTTCACAGATGTGCATGATACCCATTTATGTCCACTAATGCCTAATAACAAGCTGGGTGGTCCTGAGGATTTGAATTTCAAACTTTGATTGATCATATCAAAGACATAATATCACAGGGACAGTAATCTTACATGAAATGGAAAAAAATGATTACCTTCTTACAGTTTTAGTTTGTATTTTTGAGAACAATAGTTTTCAGTTTACCTTTATTATAAAATTACGAATGAATGAAAAAATGGAAAAGGGAAAAAAAAAAGCCCCAAAAGAAGAAGCAAGAATGATTTTTGACTAGGAGGGAGCATTTCCAATTCCAAACTGTCACCATTACTACGTTATGAAATGAAGCTCTCTTGGATCTCAAAGTTCAAACAAACAGCGTAAAAGACGACAAAGTGAGTCCCAGCATAACTGTCAGACACATCCCTCCAGGCTGTACATCACTTTCTCTTCACAGATTAGAGTGTGACTCCTCCTGGTCTGAAGCATTGGATGGGACTGGTTCATTTTCACAGATGTTGATTTTTGCCCCTTTGGGCCATAAAAATAACAGATTTGATTTCTAAAAAAGCCGAGTGCTGTTTTCACTACATAATTGATTGCACTGTGCAACGGAAACGTTCAGCGGGAAAGTTTCAAAAATGGAAACAATCATATAGATGTTAGTAGATTAACACATTTCTTTCTGTTGACAAAGGCAATATCATTGTTACTTTCCAAGGCTTTATTAAATACATTCTCTGACACGCCAGCAGATATTCATTATTTTGACAAACTTCAGTCATGTTTGGATGAAATACCATCTTGTAATGCAAATGACAGACAAACAGACATCACAAGTGGGTCAGGTGGCAGTGTGCAATAGTCTCCCGTCATTTCACCTTTCATTTCTTCATATTTTGCTCTAAAAATTGGACATAGTTACAGCAATTTATTGAAACGTGCAGTCAGTTCGTGTCATGTGCACATAGTATGCCCAGTGGTACTCAGGACAGCAATGGAATATCTTCATTTTCGTCTTTCTTCAGCCAGTCTCTCAGTGGAACTTGTGTTGTAAATGCTTCGTCTCCTCCTCAGCTATCTCCTCAGTGTCTGCTCTGGCCTTCCTCTTCTTCATTTGCCCTCAGGCGTCCATCCAACCGCCACCTTTCTAATGGCATCATCACTCATTCTGACAACGTGGCTAATTCATCTCCATCTCTTCTTGGTTATCATGGTCTCCATGTCGTGGGAGTTACACTGATGGAGAACGTCACTGTTGGCGATTTTTGGTTAGAAGATTTGCTGGCTGTTTCTCAGGCATGTTGTGGTCATATGAAAACAGAAGGGTTGACATTGGGGAGCTCTTGTTTTACTGGAACTATTTCCGGATCCCTTTCACTCCCCGGCTCTTCTCTGCTAACTTGGTGGATGATGCTGCATGGGTAAGTAAACTATTGTGTTGCTGGTAGATGAGTGTCGTGTACTTTGACTGGGGTACGTTTCTCTATGCTGAGAATCATCATGTCAGTCTTCTTTTGGCTGATTTTCAGGCCAATTTGCCCTCCACAGTGACAGAATCGAGCAATCTTCTCTGGCACATGTTTTTGTGGGTGTGAGATAGCAAGGCTGTATCATCTGCAAAATTCAGATCTTACAATGGAGGGAAGATGGCCTATCGCATGCTTCCTGGTTGTTGTCTTTATTATCCAATCAGTGATTAGTTTGAACAGACATTACACAGCCCTGCGTCACTCCTGTGTTGACCTTAGAGCGGACGTCACTGCTTCCAACAGTGCAAGTTCCCCGATGATCGGGGGTCTTTTGAAGGATTCTGTGTGATCTAAAGATTTTCCAGCTGCTTTCACTGTGAACTCTGTCAAATGCTTTTCCACAAAGTCAATGTACAACTGCCCTTGTAATTCAGTTAATAGTCCAGAGGATGAAGATCAGGTCTCTGTTCTTCCCAAAGCTCGATTATTTTTTCATTAACGCTGGGTTCAAAGCATCTGAGACTGGACTTATTTCTGTATCGGCTGCATAGTAACTTATATATAATTATTTAATCATTACTTGGAGGGTTCAAAGATTGACATTAAAAGAGCACCACTTCTCCTTTCCTGCCTTAGTTTTGCAGTAATGCCACGAGCCCCAGAGAGCTCCGGTCTCACCATCATGTGGTCACAAAAGGTCTCCTTGTTCTTTTGTTGCTGTAGGTTTTTTTTGTGCCTGTCCTTCTTTCTTTGCTGGACAACTTTCACCATCCCGCGTGCTCAATGAAACTCAAATACCCATGTGAAACCCTTCTGACTTTTACGATGTCATGAAATGCTGAGAGAGGACTTTTTAAAGGATTAGATTTTGTCCATTGTACCATATGTATGTATATTTAGTGTTGGACCAATAGCTGCAAAGCAAATGGCCCCTCGGGACATCAAAGTTTCCCTCTGCAGTTACTGACATTATTGATAACCACAATCTTAATTAAGCATAGCAGCAGCAGCAATAACAAGTACGACAACTACCAAAACAATAATGATGACAACGGTGATGATGCCCCTGAAGGCTGTAGCAGAGATCGGTGCCAGATGGCTTTAAACACACAGAGAGCTTTCATTGTACAGCTCCGCTCTGCTGAGCACAATTCAAGAAGGTAGGGAGATTGGCAGGGGAGCAGGAGGAAAAGCAGGTTTTGCTTTGTTTTGGGTGAAATTCCCTGGACTGTTTCCTCGTTGCCAACAGCACCGGCAGCCTGAGTAATTAGTGTAAACTCGCATTGTGTGAATGGGTGTGTCTGTTATGATGTGTATTTGTGTTTTTGTGTTTGGAGAGGTGTGAAAGCAGCATTTGTGTGCAGTTTAAACCTGCTTTCGTGTTTGTTTGTTTGTACTTTGCTTTCACAGTCCATTTGAAGGCAATAAAGGAAACATTTACAACTAAAACAGAAGGTTTGATTCTCTCTGGCAATGACGTCCCGCTGAAGGCCAAAGGACACGTTAACTCTTGGGCTTCGGCTCCGCATGCAGGGTGACTAAATATCTACCTGAACACTGTGACTTTGTAGAACAAGGCACATTTCATCTTCACTGGGACCTTTTATCTGTTACATTATCATTAATGAAAGGCAAAAATCTAATTCAAAAAGTATTAAAATGTCTGTAGGATATCTGTGGTACTTAGTTTGTGATGTTTAGACCAAGTACAATATTAAAACTCAAGGTCCACTTCTGTCCTGGTTCCTGAAAGTCAGAAGAAAATAATGTGATTTCCATTTACCGTCATTCTGTTACCCAGTAATTTCTTTTCATGCTGCGCATGACGTAAATAATTATCCAAATCAGCAGTAGAACACAGGAAAAGTTGTTGGCCTTTCACATCAAGCTCTTTATCAGACAGGTCAATATGGCTGCTTCTTCCTGTTAGTCCTTATTCATGCAGTATTTAGAACTAATCTGCAGGCAGGAAGGCGCCAAATGACCATCTATTTGTTTCAATAGTAATCATCACTAATAGCAATGATATTACATATATATATACTTTTTCACCACCTCCAGTTTTTAATCCAAAGAAGCTGGAGAAGAAAATGTTTTATTCACCAGAATGAATATAATACAGTTGTGATGCAACTCAGTGAATGGAGTGAATAGCGCACAATGAGGCTGGCATAAGTTTGAATAAGTCACAGCAATGTCAAAGTGGGAAATTTAGACTGTGTGAAAGATAATTTATCTAACACAAAAGGAGCCAAAGGCAGAAGCCGTGTGTGAGGACTAAGTACGTCCCTGCTGCTTCCATAGAAATCACGAGGGTAAGTAGCAGCCAGGTGCTGCTAAACAAATGCGCTTGATTAACTGAATAACTGATGTTTTAGCGGTTTACTGGTCTGGAGCGTTTAGGTGTGCTAACACAATTCCAAGGAGCAAGACATCAGCAGTGATGTTGGAGAAACACTTGTTGCCGTCAACCTGCGAAGAGTGTTAAGGCCGTTTCCAAACAATTTGAACTCTGAAAACATTCAAGACAGCTGGCAATCTTCCCAGGAGTGAATGTCCCAGAAAATTCTTCTGAAGGTCAGTCTGTGCGAGAAAACTGCAACAAACCTGAGAGCTGCATCTCCAGGTCCAAGTCTCAGCATGTTAAATGTTCAAGTTCATGACAGCACAATCAGAAAAAGTATGGCTTGTTTAGAAGGGTTGCCAGGAGAAAAACTGATGAGACCAAAGTGGAGATGTTTGGCCATAATGCACAGAACCACACGACAGCCTATCACCTTTGTGTTTGTGCTGGTGGAGGGGCGACAGTTTAGGCTTGCTTCTGAATCGCATGACCTGGGCATCTTACAGTCACTTGTAGTCATTCAGGAGGGGCTCAGAGTAGATTCGCTGCTCCTCCACATCGAACAACTGACTAGGATGCCTCCTGGCCGCCTCTTGGGTGAGGCATTCTGGGTATGTCCTACCAGGTGGAGGCCCTGGGGCAGACCCAGGACGTGATGGAGAGATTACATCTTTCGGCTGGCCTGGGAACACTTTGGGGTTCCCCCTGGATGAGCTGCAGGAGGTGGCTGGGGAGAGGGAGGTCTGGCTTCTTTGCAGAAAGAAAATGGACAGACGACTGGATAGATGCATGGATTATATGTGTGTGTGTGTGTGTTTTAAAAAAAGCCTTAAACCAGATGCATGTAGCTCTTTGTCACTCTCTGCACAGTACCGCATCAATTTTTTATTGTGACAAAAAAGGAGAAAGCTGCTAATTTAGCTGCCTTAAAGTGTCAGAAATAGAAAAGCAGATTTGTTTCAAATTGACATATGATGAATTTAATTGTCAACCTCAGGAACAAAGCCACAACTTGCTGCTGTGTATATGAATGCATTGTTACAGTTAGTATTCTCTGTCCTAACAACATCTACTTAACATCAAATGCCAGGAAGTAGAAAGCCAAGGGAAATGGACAGGAGGAAAGTGGGAGGGGAACTATAAAGGAGCATGGAAAATAAAGAAGAGCTGAAGCAGTGTACAGTATCGCTTCCTGAGGGCAAAAGACAAGGAAACCAAAGGGAATAAAAAAGACAGACCAAAGGAAGGCAAAGAGAGGAGCGCTGTTACAGAAGTCATCTTTTATTGCCACGTAAGAAAGTCGTATATAGAACAATGGTGATATACTGTACTGTCAGATGGCAAATCAACAACAAAAGAAGAACAAAAATATCCCCTATCAACCTTCCCAAAAATAAAAGGAGAAATAGACAGTCATAGCAACACTATGGTAATATATTTCTTGGACAATACGCCTGCTATATTTCTTTTTTTGTCTTTTTTTTAACAATATCTGAATAGTACCAAAATACAGCTTCTTCATAACTTAATTTCACAACTTATAAAGTCAGTAAACAGTAAAAGGACAATGGGGCATCACGGTGCATATTATAAGCTACTGTGCAAACAAAGAGTGGGAGATGGGCTCTACCGTTAAAAAATATGCTTTACTTGTTACGCATAAATGCAGTGTCGGGGCCATATGTATCCATATACACATATGCATAAATACAACAAACTGGTCTGGACATCAAAAATAGAAAACTGGATCTCATATAGGTAACTTTCTATGTAATGCACGATTAACAGCAAAATGAGTTAATCAGTGACTTATTCTATAAAAGGATACACTAATGGATCATACAGTAGTTGTACCGCAAATAGTGATTCTTAATGAAAAACCCCTTAACTCAGAGCCATAGCAGAGGTCAATATGCAGAGTATATTTAAATGCACTGTCACTGAAATATTTCTTTAAATCCTAATAGTAAGTAGATTATACTTAAAATGGGCTCATGAAATAAAACCTTACATATGAAGTCCACCATAGGAGCAAATCATTTTAAAAGGGGGGTCTTGTTTTGCTCATTTCCAGCTCCATATATTTATTCTTGGACTTTACTCAAGTAGCATGATTCACAGCTAAAATAATCAATATTTATCTTATTCTTGGCTAACGCGCAGGCCCCCAGTTTACCCTTTTTTTATTTAGCTCTTGTCTCTGTAAGGCAACCCTCCTTTATAAGCTAACTTTCCTCTGATTGGCTGCCCCTCCCAAATAAAAAGATTGAAACAGCAGGTGGGAGGGGCCTCTGTACTCTCAGCAAGAAGCCCTGGTTATTTGCTTTTGTTGACATCACACAGCGTACAAGAGTACAAAAGAATAAAATAATTTAAAACGGTCTGAAGCCTGAGCTTTTGGCTTACAGTGATTACTTGCACATATGCTGTAATCATTTTTTGATACTTGGCCCCGTTCAATATGAGAATTGTATATACATGACATAAAATAAGGAATAGCATAATAGGTCCACTTTAAAAACAAATGTTGAGCATTACTGGACAACAAACACTGCATCTCCTCTGTCTCTGTGCATAAGTAGATAGCTCCAGGTGGAGAAAACACTGCGCGTAAAGATTGATGCTATACAAAGTTGTAAACATAGGCAATGAGAACCCCTTTGATAATATGGTAATCTCAGGATGTTTGATCACAAAGATGCTGCTTTTCCATTGGCTGTCATGTTTACAACACTATTAAGCCCAGCAAAGAACAACAGTAAAGAGCAGAAAAATTAAAAGAGTGGAGGAAAATGTGCTGAAAATGTAGCTTGTGTGTTTGAGCCCTTTTGTATCATTCTGATGAACTGTACATATCCGATTTTGCAGTCATGATGAACCCCTGCTTTGTCTTTTCTTTGATGAAAAACATCCTGCATTTTGTCTCTATTAATAAAGGGGGGGAAAGTCTGTCTTTACTACTTTGCAACTAAGAAATGAATATATACAGACAGCTGCATTTTCCTGATTTAGACTGACATCAAGAACAATCCATGCTTCACATCTTCAGCTTAAATAGGACACAGAGAGTTAAAAAAAAAACCAAAGAGAGCTAACAAAATGTTCGAGCGCACACACATAGTTGACCTGGCCACAGAAATCATGATTGGCTTTATAATCTCCATGTGCTGCAGTAATAATTTGTTTGAGTGTCCGCATGTTTACATTTTAGCAACGTATAAAACTGGACAGACGAGTGTTTGTGTATATGCGTGTCTGCATATGTGTGCGATCCAACAATTGTCTCTGATTCACAGCTGTTGGTGCTCATGTGCCATGCACCGCCATTTTTGCTATATCAATAATTCAAAGCTTCTCCCAACTATTGACATTCATTTCCCTCTACTGTCTTCATGTGCCTCTGTGGACTACGGAGTCCCTGTTGCAGCATCAAAGCTCTTCCTCGCATTTCTTCAGGTTCTGGTGATTAAAGACCACAGTGAAAGCTAATAAAGCCCCCTGGCCACAGGCCCCAGTACAGCTCCTCTTGAATACTCTGTAGATATTCTGCTGAGCAGCCCAATGCTCTGCTAAACAGGACACTGATATTAAGGTAACCCAAAACAAGAGAAAGGAGGGAGGGTCTTAATCCCCTTTTTTTAAAATCCCTGGTACATTCAAATTTGCCTTTATTTGTCTTTTAGTGGCGCAAGTGTGGCCCAGGCTTTTAAAATACTCCGTGTTGTGGCTGCTGGTACTTGTCTGGTTCTTTTGTGAGTGGGCTGGTGAGCACGTTATTCTGTTTGCCTGAGAGCATCAGCTGATTACCAACATTAGTTCTATGAATTCATCTCAGAATTTATTAATGTGATCACTGCTGGCTGCTGTTTACTCTGGGCTAATCAATAAATTAGTGTCATGCAGCAATGCTGTCACACTGCACAACACTACTTGGCAAGGCAAATTTGTGTGAGGATGCAATGCTGTGTTCATACCCGACACCAGAATTTAGTTTGATTAAAGCGACTAGACAGAGAGGCCTCACTTGAAATGTATATAGAGAGCTGTGAAATCAGTTAAACTATTGCATCTATTAATAACAAAACATACTGAATCTGGAGCACAAGCATTGCCTCGGTATAACTCTATGCTCCAGTACACTGCTGCCTGCTCACACCTCTGCTGCTGACCAACGTACCGGTGAACCACTGCAAGTCTGATTACTATAATTAGGTCAATTGCACCGACACTCTTCATTTAATTTCCATCCAACCAGGGAGAAGAAAAAAAACTAGTACAGAGAATCATTTGAACTGTGGCAGACTCAGTGAGCACAGCTAATAAGCTACAACCCAGTTTCCAAAAATATTGGGACACTGTGTAAAATGTAAGTAAAAAACGAAATGCTTTGATTTACACATCATTTAGAGCCGAGGTTTAACTTGAAATGCTACAAGGACAACATAAAATACTGAGAGTGAGACCAAATTTAAATTTGATCTTTTGTTGAGCTTTAAGTTGAGCTAGAATGAAAACAGACATCTGGAATAAGCTCCACCCCCCTCATGCCCTTTAATATGATGTGTGGCTAAAAAATAAAAGAGCCTTTAAAAGTGATGCCAAGACTCCATGAATACTAAATGAAAAACAAGAGGTTTCGGAGCAACATGTGATGCTACGCAGCCAACATCTTTCAGGGAAGGACTTGCTTATTTCAGCAAGACCATACTGGATGACATTTTGCATGTTTCAGCATTTAATATGTTGCCTTTGTACAATTTCTTTATAAATATATGATTTGAATTTGAACTAAAGTGCACTGTGCAGCCTTCTGTTGGTCAGCACTGTCAGTATATGTGTCAAAGTTCTGTAAAGTTGATGAAAAAATGCACATTTTTCATGGATTACTTTGCCCTCATGAATCCAAGATAAACATATATTTTTATTTTATTTTAATGCAATCTTGGTTGTTGCAGATTGTTAAGCAAGTACTGACAATAAAGTTCAGTACACTGCAAATTCTCATAGATTAGCTTTTTAAAAGTGATAAAACTGATTTCAGTGTTCGGTAAGTGAACTGGCTTTTTTTAAGCCTGCAGACTGTGTGTCCTTTTGCCTCTGCAGTGGCATTTTTTTTTTTGTTTGACTGACTCATCTGATGAAGAATGTCAGACATGACTGCCCCTCAAACCCACTCATCTGTGGTCCTGACCCTATCAACCATGACACAGCCAGCTCAAACAAATTCCCTGCTTTCTATCGGGTTTATTTTGGCCGTTACAATGAGTGATGAGGGGGGTCTTTTTTTCTTATTTGTTTGCCAGCTGTTTCCACCGTGCTACGAATTGTTCCAGTGGATGCTTTTGCAGAGCTGAATATGCTTTGCGAGATTTGGCAGCGAGAGGTTGCACGGAGGGTTCACATTTCCACATTTCTGCCTTCCTGGTTTAAGCCAATTGGGTCTGATAATACACACCCAGCAAACACTGACCTGTTTCTCAACTCCATCACGAACAAAACAATCTGCCAGGAAAATAAGAAAATAAATATAAGTGTGTGTGTGTGGGGGGGGGTGTCTGCATAGGCACCCTATCAAACACAAATGTCTATACCCATATATGCACTTGTGAATCCCCTTTAAATATGATTTGTTTGAGTTTTGACTTCTTCAGAGACAATAATGCCAGAGTTGGATTCGCACACACACATGCAAACACACATGCACAAACAAACATACACACTCTGTGAACAGTGAAAGACATTCAGTGTTCAAGTGGACACACACTTACACAAAATAACTTTTTTTTGACTCACAGATTCAATCATTTGCAATTTCTGCAAGAACAATGTGCACGGGGGAAACCAATCATGTCTTTCAAGGTAAGGTGAATTATTATGACTCAGTGTCTTATCATGACTGCACTCTGCTATCACAGAAAAGATTCATCACAGCCCCATTTTTGTTTCTCTCAGATACTTATGCTCTGAAGGTCTTTCCCTCAGACACTGACAGAAAAAAGGATAAGAGAAGAGTGAAAAAAGTCATAGAAGAAGAAAAAACATAAAGAAATATATTAAGAGAGAAAGGCTATGTAAATATATATATATATATATATATATATATATATATAATAGCATAATATCAGTTATCGCTACAAAGGGCCAAGGTCTGGAGTTTCACAGTCTTTCATGTACAACAGGCGCAGTAACAGTACCGACTCTTTGTCTCTCTGCTGTGATGACACCTGCCGCTTGGCACTGTGGGAACACAAGAAAAGCAGAGTCCACCCTGTAATGTATTCAGTGCATGTGAGTGTGCGTGTGCGCGCGCGCATGTGTTGAGTGTGAGTGTATAGGTGACACATTTTAATGCTCTGATGACTTATTAAATCCTGTTCCATGCCTTCAATCTGGCCTCAGGTTGCAGTCACATGATCATGAAGGCAGCAGGGGCTCCACAGCACGAGGGAAAAATATTCCCTCTTATATGGCCCCTTATCTATACGCTCAGCTGGTCCAGGTGTTTCTTCTCAGCTCTGCCTTAGAAGCCTCAGTATTAGTGTAGTATTAGACTCTCCCATTACTCTTCAATCCATAGTGTACCCAGGACAGCTGATGCTGACATTAAAATGTGTCTCGGGTATATACACTGATTTTCATATCCTTTACTCTCACCAGATTGTCATGTGCACCTCTCTCTCATTGTTTCCTGCTTTACCCCCCCCCCCATTTTTTTGTTTTTCTTC